>CM068745.1:71233842-71401423 GCA_035084275.1 Hydrolagus colliei
AGTGGAGACAGGCGAGGGTGGTGGTTATATGGTCGCGGAGGCGGGTGCGGGATAATACACGGGCTGCAGAGTTTTGGATGACCTGCAGCCTGTGAATGGAGGAACTGGGGAGGCCGACGAGGAGAGAGTTTCCATAGTCCAGCCTCGAGGTGATGTACGCGTGCAGAACAACCGTTCACCACAACTCTCTGCTTCCTGTCTCCTAGCCAGGTCTGTATCTATTCTGCCACTGTCCCTTTAGTACTATGGGATTCAATTTTGCTTACAAGTCGCTTATGTGGCACTTTATCAAACGCTATTCAAAGTGCTTTACAGCAATTAGTATCAAGTGTAATTATTGTATTTGTAGGCAAACAAAGTAGCCTTTGTGTGCACTGCAAGGTACCACAAACAGCCATGAGGCAGATAGGACACAAGTTTAGCATCTCAATTGCAAGATTGAACCTCCCGACAATGGAGATCTCTCCCAGTACTGCACTGAAGTGTCAGCCTGGCCTATGGCCTCCTTGTGGTGTGGGGTTTAATCTGCAACCTCTTGATCAAGAAGACAATAAACCAAGCTGAAACCTTGGATTGCCTATTGGGATGCAGAAACAACCAGCAAACGATGAAAGGTCATGACTTACAAAGGACAAGTAGGTGAGCAAACCATATTATACACAAATGCACCACATTTCACAGTTAGGCCATTCTTTAATTGTGTTGCTTTGATCTTACACTCCTTGCACCTTATGATATTATTCCAAGAAGTGATCATATCATGTTTTACTGCTGGGCACTGCAGTTGAAAAATTAAATGCATGTTACATTTTTTCAACTTGCATTGCACAAAGTAAAGCTATTTAATTATCATTTAAAATGTGGCTGAAACGCAAATGCATTCGCTTCACATTTCATGGCTCAAACATATTATTTAGCTGACACGCAGTTGGGGTCGTATTCTGGCTCTCCCCCACATTAGTCACAGCACAGTTAATCTACAATACAATGCTAGGGAAAGAGGTGAAACACAGCACAGATGTGCCTTCAGGCATCTCACTTGTTGATTTCAGGTGCACCTACCATTAGACGATGGAAATGGCCCCCATTTTTGTTAAACGCACTGTGTGAAACCATTATGATTTTTGAGGGATGTATAATCAGTGGTGCAAAATGTTGAAGGTGCCATGTAAGCCATTCAATGCCTTAATCCACTGAAACTTTAATGTATTCGCATGACTACAGATGGATCAAATATAAAGTGATATGTTTTTCGAACCTATTGTGATTCTTCAAGCAAACATTTTCTAAACCATGCTGTGCAATGTACAGCAAGATACCAGATTCTAGTTAGTCAAAGTAAAAGCTGGTGAAACATTATTCCTTTATTCATGTCCCAAAAGTGAAATAGCTGGAGAAGCTGAAATAACAATATTAATACCCATGACTATAGTTTGGTAAACCTTTGCTTTGACTACGATCTCCCACAATATCAGCTTCCAATACAGTATCCAAACATTAGCAAATCAACAAATAAAGCAGTACTGGAAATCCATCAACTATACTTATGTACCCATCCATCCACCTGAAAACAATGCAGGAAACTGGTTCCTGTGAAAGTGAAAAGTCAAAGGAACACTCATTATCTGCAGCCCATTGGCATTGCTGTGCACAAATTAGCTGCCACATTCACTTACAAATATAACCACCACACTTAACAGTAATTACTGTAAAGCAGTATAAGGCATTTCAACGCTATAGGCACGATGCAAGGATGAGTACTATTGCAAACTTCATCGAACTACTGAGTGACACGTTTTAACATCATCAGTGATAAAGTCATTAAATACCTGAGGTTGTTTCATTCATTGTACACATTTATTTACACTGTAAGGCTCAGTTGCTTTCCATGCTACTAAACCCCAATGATTTTAGCATTACTCAAATAAATATTTGACAGAGCAAAACAAATATGTAAGTTAACTTTCAGTCTTTGTGCCAATTTGAAACTCCTTTTATCCAGTTCTCTTTAAAGTGCAGGTGGTATCCTGGTATCTCGAGTTCAAGATCCTCGGCCTCACCTTCAAGGCCTTACATGGCCTTGCCCCGCCCTACTTAACCGATTTACTTTCCCCCTATAAGCCCACCCGGACCCTCCGTTCAGCAGGACTTGGTCTGCTCCAAGCTCCCCGCCTGAACCGCCCCACCATCGGAGGCTGGGCTTTCAGTTTTTCCGCTCCCACCCTGTGGAATTCCATCCCCCAATCCCTCCGCCTTGTTTCTTCCCTTTCCTCTCTCAAGGCCAGTTTGAAGACTTTCCTCTTCGACCGTGCTTTTTGTTACCCCCCGAACTTTTCGACCTCCCCTTCCCGAACACTCCCCTCCCAGCTCGGGTCACACCCCCCTGTGCAGCGCCTTGCGATGTCCTCCCGACGTGAAAGGCGTTTTATAAGTTTAAGTTGTTGTTGTTGGTGCCCCTATAGAATGAAACGTCTAAACATTTCGGATACATGAATTGCTATGCAATTGTGAGGAGATGCGAACCTGGCAGTAGTTTTCTGCAAGCTCCATCACCCAATGTTGTCTAATGCAGAGTCATGAGACTCATCGGGAAGCAACAACAACAAGAAAATTACGTGAAGCAGGCCAAAGCCGGTTGAGCGGAGGGAGCGGGCAGGTTGCTGGGGGTTGAGGAGGTCACAGGGATAGGAGAGTTCGAGGCCATGGAGGGCTTTTAAGGTGAGGACCAGAATCTTGAACTGCATCCTCTGCGTGAAGTCAATGGAGTCGGGCGAGAGTGGGGGTGATATGATCACTGAGCCTAGTGTGCGTGAGAACATGGGATGCAGAGTATTGGATGATCTGCAGCCTGTGGAGGAAGGAGTTGGGGATGCCAACAAGCAAGGAGTTAGCATAGTCAAGCCTGGATGTTATGAATGAGAGTTTTGGCGGTCAGTGGTATGAGACAGTGGTTGAGCTGGGCAATGTTGCGGAGGTGGGGGAAGGCAGAGCAAGTCACAGCATGGATCTGTGGTAGAAAGGATAATTGAGGATTGAACCAGATGCCAAGGTTAGTGAGATGGAGTGTGCATCCATGGATGGTGATGCTGTTAGCACCTGAGGTATGGAGGCACTGACAGGAGCCAATCAGGGTGTCATGGTCTTGTTGACATTCAACTGAAATTCCATGGAAGCAATGCATGCAATTATTTGGAGACCAAGACTAGGATCTTAAATTCAATCCAAAGATGTTGTAAGTTCATATAAATACAGGAGTCACTGGGAACATGCAGTGGATCAGGCAGCATCCAATGAGGGAGAAAAATTAGTTAATGTTTCAGATCTATGACCTTTCGCTTCCGGAGTACTTTGCCTTTTGTTGTTGTAACTTCACTTGGTGGAGACAATGGTCATTTGAAGCCTCATACATGAGAGAACCTGAGCTACAGAGATCAACTGCAGCTTATGGTGAGTGGAGCTGGGCTACTGGCAAGGAGAATACTGAAAACATATATATGCTTGAGGTACAGCCTCAGCTATTAGGACCATTATTATTATTCAAGAACAATATATTGTTAGGATCATACCTTTGAGAAATTCTTTAAATGATCTAACAAATTACAGAATATAGGAATAATCTTGATAATCAGTCAGATAAGACGCTTCAAATCCTGGGTCACCTTGCCCATACAAATTTCACAATGAATTAATCAAAAAAATTACCACCAGTATACTCCAACAATCCTCCATATATAATAGCATTACTGAACACATTGGAAAGATCAAAAACTACTATTCGTCAGAGGGAATCGTCTTCATATTATGAGATTATGTTTTTCTGTCTATCCTCAAAGCTCCGTCTCAGCAGCACAATTTCCCTCAGATCTATTAATTGACAGCACCTTCAATCTCTGGAGTGCACTGAAAGAAATTGAAAGTAGATGTGCCACACTGGATCAGACTCTGTACTGTTTGCAGACAAGACAGGTCACATAACAGATAAGCAAAGACAGAAAGAGAAAAATGAATTAGAATTTTTATAGTGCCTTAACCCATCAAAATATCTGAAAGCAATTCATAAGCAATTGCTGTCATGTGTAGTGACTATTTTTCTAGATAAATGAAGAAGCCTTTTGTGCCAGGGAAAACTCATAATTAACTATGCAGTAATGACAGATTCATCTGGAGGCTTGTTAGCCAGGACACTAAGAGAACTTCCCTTTTCTTTTTGGTAAGTGTCATGGTATCATTAATATTCCTCTGACAGGCAGATTATAGTTGCTTTAATGTCCCATCCAAAATAATGGCATCTCTGGCATGCAGTGCTCCCCCAACATTGCACTGGGATGTGAGCTCAAGTCCCAGTGCAAGGCTTTGAATTCGCAAACTTTAACCCAGAAACCAGAGTGCTCCAAAGGAGGACCAAATTGGCACTTAGAGAAATAAATAAAAATGAGGGAAAGAGACACCGGAATAATGGACGTGGTGTACATAAACAAATGTAATTAAGCAAATCCATTTAACCTGTTGGACACTTTTTTTCTCGGAATAGCCTCTGCTAAAATAATTTTTTATTTTTATATAATAAAGGTTTTCTCTTGGTTTGCAGCCCTATATTTCCCTGTAGCAAATATAGGTTGCACCTGTCTGTCCTAAAAAACTAGATTTGTGTGATTATTTTAAAAAATAATTGAACAAAAGCTTCAGAGTATCATTAAAGCAAATTGAAAAATAGGCCATGCAAAATCCAAATTATACAGCAAGATAGAGCAGTGTTCAGTGAGGTCAGTGAAACAGAAAAGAGAGAGCACGGAGAGTAAAAAAAAGGCAATTCAATGTACTGTAGCTGACTTTTCATGATATGCTTTTTAATAATGAGGGATTTTCACTGCTTCATACATTTACTGAACTTTAATAGCGGGTGTTTATTACAATGCAAGTTTCTAAATATGCTGCCATAAGTGAAAATGTTATGTAGTCATTGGCAAGGTGGGCACATTTATCAACATGTTGAGAATAAGTCTTATTGTGCTTAGGTTGGAGTTTCAATATACTGAGAGTAAAAAAAATGCTGATTTGCAATCTTTATACTACAGTCCATTTAATCATTTATTCATTAATTCAATCTAAACAGAAAGCACTTAACAAAATCACATATATTACATGAAAGTGATCACATAGTGCTGCTGTCTCCAGATACTGTTTGGCACTGTTTAAGTGATTTGGCTCAATTTAGGTGTGGGGGTGGGGGCGAGGAAGGGGGCACATGAACAAAACACAGATAATTGGGGGACAGTCAATGCTTGGTTCAGCATTTTCTGTTCAAAGTCCATGGTAAAAGGGGAACTCTTTGTTAGAGCAATGAATTGGGAGGTGCTTTTGTATGCTGGCCTTTTACAGTTGGATCAAGGATCCAATTATCTGGAATCACCACTTCCAAACGCGTGCCATTAGTGAGTAAAAACTCATCACTCACAAGTGCCGCAGTCATTTTGCTTTCAATTTCTCTCAATGTAGTATATACCCTAGAGAGTCAAGGTACTGAAAATTAAGAGAATTGAAAGAAATCCCATTTCCTCCACTCGAATCTTGTATCTTCCTGGCTACAAATAACAGCCTCTGGTAAAACAACAAGTTATATTGATACAGTGACCTTTATGTAGGTTAATGCGTCAGAGTGCTTCACAACAATAGAGTTGGATATAAAATAATTATTGGTTCCTCACAGCAAATTACAGCATCACATTACTTATAATAAATGCTAATTTATGGTAAATTAATGAATGTTCTCTTAAATTCTCTGGGAATTACTGCTTTACCCTCTGCTCAGCAGGCTCAGGCTTGCTCCACATCCTCCGATCCCCCCACCCCACCATTGGCGGGTGAGCCTTCAGCCACTGCGCCCCCCAACTCAGCTTCAAACCACATGATTGTTGAGCGCTCTGCCCATGTAAACGGAATAATATATTTGCAATTTAGTACTTTTAAGTTGTTTTAGCCCTTCTCAGTTGAATACCAAGAAATATAGGCAAGGTTGGTTTGGACTAGCAAAATTGTTTATACAAAATGGACGCTTCAACAACAACAACAACTTTGATTTATATAGCGCCCTCTATGCCGGATGGCATCTCATATCTACTGTTCATAATCTTTCTCACTATCACACCACCTTCTCATAATAATCCTTCCTTGCATTTGATATAGCTTCTTACCACAAATTGAAGCATCACGAAAGTGCTTTATCAAATTTACTGCAAAATGGACTGACAATATATGCAACAATCAATTTGCACACAGCAGTGTCCCACACACAACCATGATGTGAAAAGATACAAATCGCAGAAAGGTTAGGTATTTCAGACCTTCTCAACCCTTAACTAACCGTAACTTTGACCAGCTGGGCTGGGAGGTCACAGTCAAACACTTACAGGTGACCTTCAATTGAATTAAGAGGGTGGGTCACACACCATTTTGGAAAGTCTTAAAATCAGTCTGAAAAAGAACTGCAATACACTGGCTTAATGTGTCTATTAAAGTTCAGACTTTTGCCAATGTTGCATACCCGTAAAGGGAAGGCCATTAAAAAAATGTCAGACTTAGATTTCTTGTTAGCATTCATAATTATCATTGTTTGGTGGTTTATGTAATCATGGTTGACATATACATGTTACAATTCACTTCCTTTACTGGTCTAAAACTTGTTGTAAATACTGTGCAGGATCCCATGGAATGCCTCACCTATGGGTTAACAAAGGAATGACAAAATAATGATAAGTCAGAAAATACAGTGTGTGTCTTTGTACAACAGACCTAAATCTCTACACAACCCAATAAAATATACTACTAATAATAATCCGTTTGATATAGCGCTTTATCATGTATTCTAGATGTCTCAAAGCACTTCACAGAATATACTGTAAAGTTATTTGACTGTATATTTTGTTGGTGAAACATGGCAGCCGATTGTGCACTGCAGTTTCCCCAGTCGTGGATTGAGTCAAATTCTTGCTATTTTTTTTCACAATGTTATTTCATATCTGGGATTACTGAAGTGCATTTGCATTGTACAGATATCCTTCCCCAACCGCGGGGGATTCATTCCTGTAAACCTTCGCGGTTGGAAAAATTGCGGTTGGAAAATGCGGGGCCCTATGGGAAACATGGGGTTCGCGTTTAGTAAAACTAAATACAAAAAAACACATACAGTTATAACATACCTGGGGATAGGGGGAGTAAGTTTGGGCGCATTGGCTGCCAGGATCTGCAGCAATTTGCTACAGAGAGTGAGAGAGACATGAGGGGGGGGTGACACGGAGGGCTGAGGGGGGGTGACACGAAGGGCTGGGGAGGGTGACACAGAGGGCTGGGGGGTGGGGTGACACAGAGGGGATGACACGGAGGGCTGGCAGGGGGTGACATGGAGGGCTGGGTGGGGTGACATGGAGGGCTGGGGGTGGGTGACACGGAGGATTGGGGGGGTGACACAGAGGGCTGGGAGGAGGGGTGACACAGAGGGCTGGGAGGAGGGGTGACACAGAGGGCTGGGGAGGCTGGAGAAGGTGAGAGAGAAGGGAGGGGTGGTGGGAAACAGAACTTACAGAGAGAGAGGTTGCAGATCCTGGTAGCCAATGCTCCCAAACTTATTAGCTAGGCTGCGGAGAAGCAACAATAAATTCATGTTACTGTATTTACCTTAATCCAAAGAAAGAATCGTTGTCGCTGGTTGATTGCAACTTCGCAAACTGGGACCTAGCTAGGTGTTCACACATACACAGTACCTGTAGATCCACGAGTGCAACTAGACCACATGGGGTAATACAGTTGCTGATAGACAGGAAACACGGATGAATACACACCAATACGCGGATGAATGCGGTCTCTTGTTTGGAGGAGTGAAACTTGAAAATTTAAACCCGAGGATTTAAATCGCGGATGTGCAAAACACGGTTTGTGAGGGTTGTCGCATTTAGTAAACTGTGGATGCGTGGGTTTCGTGGTTGGCGAGGCTAAGGTTGGAGCGGGATACCTGTATTTCAAAATTACATGTTCCATCCACTGTATGGTAACACTTATACTTCGCTTCTATCATCGAACAATTATCATTCACACCATAATCCATCCCTGCTGCAAGACTGACTTCGCACAATTCTTCATCTTGAAGCTCTTTTATCATCATTTACAAGTAGACAAAATGTTAATATAATTCACATACTGTTTTCTCACATGTCCTAAATTCCCAGGCTTTTGGTGCAAATTCAGCAAACAAGACTGCAATCCTATTCTTTTATTACCTTTTTACAGATTGCTTTTTGTCTTTGTCTGTTGTCTCTGAGATAGCAATCAGCTTGGGAAATCAATGAATGGCTTCAGCAGAGTCCTCTGTGGTTCATTCTCAAGGCCACCTGGTAAATCAACGACTGTCGGTAGTTATCCACCTGCAGATGGTAAGAAGTGACGAAACAATAGAAGCCAGTTGGGAAATGAAAAAGATCAAAACCTCAAGTCAGGGAAGGAAGTAAAAGTAAAGTCCTTTACAAACTTTAGAACTTACAAAGAAATACTGTAAGTCTCAGATCAGCGCTTAATAAACTTCCCATTTAGACAACTGCTGCTTGTCTCTTTGTGAACCCAATTGTTCTGAACAATGACTGAACACAAGAAACAAGCCACAATAGATAAATGAACAGATCTTTAGCTCTGGTTAGCAAAAATCACAAACCACAAGGTGAGAATCAATTGGAGTTTGGAAAGCAAATGTTTATCATAATGGGACACTGCTGTATGCAATTGGCTGCTGCTTTTTGCCCACAAATATACATTCATTTTAAAGTATATTCTGTGGAGTGCCTTGAGACGTCTAGAAGACATGAAAAGCGCTATATCAAATGCAAGGATTATTATTATAATATCTAACGAAAATAATATGAATGTAATGGTCAGGGGGTTGCTGACAATAAACAAACAAATAAATAACCTTTTCAATTGATATAGCGCCTTTCATGTTGGGCAGACATCGGAAAGCATCACATAGGATTTAGTAGAAAATGTTGTGAAATAAAGTGTGGTGTGTTTTGTAGGCAAACGCAGAGCCAATTTGTGCACAGCAATGTCCCACAAACAGCCATGATGTGATTGTTAGCCAGGACAGCTGGAGAAACTCTTTGGTTTTCAAATGGTGCACATTCCAGATATCTGTAGGGAATTAGTGGTTGGCCGTTAGAACATGCAAATACAAGTAAGTGCTCAATTGAATACTTCTAAATCGCAGCAAAAAAAAATGAGTTTTGCATTTATAGAAACATTGTGTGAGCTATGTTGTGCAACCTTCTGTCAAAATGAAGTGACCTTGTACCACAAATTAGTCCAACAGTATAAAACTAGTCATAAGTGCAAATGCATTTTTTAGAGGGCTTTGAAACATCTTCCAGACATGAAATGCGCTACCTGAATGTAAACTGTATTGTGTGTTCTGTACAATGTTTGAATGGTTACCTCTCCAATCTCCTTATACATCATTGCATTGCTCAGCCACATCTGACCTTGTAAACATCTCTCATACCTCCTCCCCTCCACCATCTGCAGCTGTGCTTTCAGCCATTACCTCCTGAAAATCTGTAACCCTCTGCCTCAATCCCTCTCTAAATCTAGACCTAGGTGGAATTTCCTCCCCAATAATGTGGATCAAACTCTTTGCAGCCACTTCCATTCAACCACCAACCGTGGTGCTAGAACTGTACTGTACAGTTCATAGAGCAACAACAACAACAAATTACATTTATATAGCGCCTTTCACGTCGGGAGGACGTCCCAAGGCGCTGCACAGGAGGCGTGTGACCCGAGCTGGGAGGGGAGTGTTTGGGAAGGGGTGAGACATGAAGGGGAGGTTGAAAAATTCGGGGTGGAACAAAAGGCACGATCGAAGAGGAAAGTCTTCAAAGCGGCCTTGAAAGAGGAAAGGGAAGAAACGAGATGGAGGGATTGGGGGATGGTATTCCATAGGGTGGGAGCGGAGAAACTGAAGGCCCGGCCTCCAATGGTGGAGCGGTTCGGGCGGGGGGCTTGGAGCAGGCTAAGTCCTGCTGAACGGAGGGTCCGGGTGGGCTTGTAGGGGGAAAGTAGATTGGTTAAATAGGGCGGGGCAAGGCCGTGTAAGGCCTTGAAGGTGAGGACGAGGATCTTGAACTCGATCCTCTGGAGAATGGGGAGCCATTGAAGACGGGCGAGGGTGGGGGTTATCTGGTCGCGGAGGTGGGTGCGGGATAATACACTTATGCCTTACACTTCTATAGCACCTTCCATTCAAGGTAGTGTCTCAGAGCGCTTAAAAGTGGCATAGCTTGACTCTGACCTAACTGGGGGGGGAGGGGGGGCGCAGGTGGGAAGAGGAGTTGAGCAGTTGAAAAGTGAGGTTTTTAGGTAGGATTTGAAAAAGGGGAAGGAGGGGGCAAGGCAGAGGGATTGAGGGAGAATGTTTCACAATTTGGGAGTGTAGTGAGAGCAAAAGGGATTCAAGAACCCCACCAGTGCAAGCAATAACCCTCTGATTTCACCTGGGATAAAACAAACTTAGATTATATTGTGAGGTTGCAATAAAACAGTTTACAATAATTTGCCATGAAAAATATGCATTGTTGGAGGCACTGACTTTGAGATGAGATATTAATATCCTGTCTGCCTATTCAGGTAGGTGTTAAAGATCCTGTGGTATTATTTAAAAAGCAAAACAAATTCATCCTGTTGTCCAGCCAATAGTCCTCCAGAAACAAATGGCCACTTCATGGGTGTTTATGGGATATTCGCAATACATCTTATCACATCTTCGAGACCTCTGAAAGCGCTTCACAGACTATACTGTAAAGTATATTCTGTATATTTTGCATCCCCTCATCAAATGTCACCTTCACCAAAGATCTACACACAATCATTATTGAAGACTTTGACTGATTTCCCTCCGGTGGCTCTGAGGTCATTTGCTGTCCTCCACCTTAACCCCAATCTTATTTGATGGGGTCAAAGAGAACATCCTTTTAAAATGTTTGTGTATGTATGCAAAATGCAACCGCATTATAATCCTACACAGGCAACAGATGATATTAACTCAAGAGACATGTTGCACAGCTGCTCCAGTCACGAAAATAAATAATATCTACTCATATACTCTTCTGAATCCACACCGTGGGGAATGGAAACATCAAAATGAGATGCGTTTCTCCTGACATTCTCACAAGCAGACTTTGAAGGGCCAATGCACACAGTCTACTTTTTGCTAAATATCGGCTGCTTAGGACATGCCTACTGCTGTAATGTTTGAAGTCCTATGGAGTCCTGTAGCATAATGGTGATAGCACTCATTGTGCAAGCAACAGAATCTGCATTCAGCTACTGGCAGGGCGAAACCTTATTCAAGTTTCCTTCCTCCTTTATTTGTAATTTTTTATAATACTAATACTGATTGATCATCATAGAAATGTATTTACAATAAATTCATTGACATGCAAGTTCACTGAAACAATGAGATGGTAAAAACATCTTTACAAAGTCTGTTCGAAGATGTTGATGATGCAAATGATCTGGGGGAGTTTACCAGCTATTAAATGAGCTACACCATCCAAGCAACAACAACAACAACAATTTACATTTATATAGCGCCTTTCACGTCGGGAGGACGTCCCAAGGCGCTAACCAAGAGGCATGTGACCCGAGCTGGGAGGGGAGTGTTTGGGAAGGGGTGAAACACGAAGGGGAGGTAAAAGAGTTTGGGGTGGAACAAAAGGCACGATCGAAGAGGAAAGTCTTCAAATCGGCCTTGAAAGAGGAAAGGGAAGAGGCGAAATGGAGGGATTGAGGGATGGCATTCCATAAGGTGGGAGCGGAGAAACTGAAGGCCCGGCCTCCGATGGTGGGGCGGTTCGGGCGGGGGGCTTGGAGCAAGCCAAGTCCTGTTGAACGGAGGGTCCGGGTGGGCGTGTAGGGGGAGAGTAGATCGGCTAGGTAGGATGGGGCAAGGCCGTGCAAGGCCTTGTAGGTGAGGACGAGGATCTTAAATTCGATCCTCTGGAGGATGGGGAGCCAGTGGAGACGGGCGAGGGTGGGGGTTATGTGGTCACGGAGGCGGGTGCGGGATAGTACATGGGCTGCAGAGTTTTGGATGGCCTGCAGCCTATGAATGGAGGAACTGGGGAGGCCGACTAGGAGAGAGCTTCCGTAGTCCAGCCGTGAGGTGATGTACGCGTGCACGAGTGTTTCGGCAGCGCGGGGGGTGAGATAGTTGCGGAGCCTGGCAATGTTGCGCAGATGGAAATAGGCGGTGCCGGTCAAGGCGCGGATGTGGGGGAGGAAGGAAAGTTTTTGAACTAACATGATGCCGAGGTTCCTGATTGGCTTTGTGAGGTGGAGAGTACAGCCTTGGATGTTGAGGCTGGCAGCGCCCGATGTGCGGAGGCGCTGGCTTGAGCCAATCAGGAGGGCCTCGGTCTTACTCACGTTCAATTGCAAAAAGTTGTCCCTCGTCCACGATTCGATGTCGGACAGACATGCTGTCAGAACATCGATCGTCTGGGGGTTGAGGGATGAGGCAGAAAGGTACAACTGGGTGTCATCCGCATACATGTGGAAATTTACCCCATGTCTGCGGATGACGTCGCCCAGGGGGAGCGTGTAAAGGGTGAAAAGAAGCGGACCGAGGACAGAGCCCTGAGGGACGCCGTGGGAAACTGTGCGGGGGTTTGAAGAAAAGCCATTGGAAGAAACAAAATGTAAACGATGGGTCAAATAAGAGTGGAACCAGTCAAGGACTGTGCCTTGAAGGTTGAGGTGGGAGGAAAGACGTTGAAAGAGGATGGTGTGATCGACTGTGTCGAACGCAGCAGACAGGTCAAGGAGGATGAGGAGGCAGAGGGAGCCCTGGTCACAGGCGGTTAGGATGTCATTTGTGGCCTTAACCAGGGCAGTTTCTGTGCTGTGGATAGGGCGGAAACCTGATTGGAGGGGTTCAAGAAGTGAGTGATTTGAAAGGAAAGAGCGGAGCTGGGAGGCAACCACTCTTTCAAGGACCTTGGATAGAAACGGGAGGTTGGAGATGGGTCGATAACTTGATGGTTGCGACGCATCAAGGGAGGGTTTCTTCAGGATAGGGGTGATGGTGGCTGTTTTAAGGGAGGTAGGGACGGTGCCTGAGGAGAGGGAAAGGTTAATGGTGTCAGAAATCAGTGGGGCTAATAAATGGAGCTGGGTGCGGAGGAGGGGGGTGGGGATGGGGTCCAATGACCCACGTGGTGGGTTTCATGGAGGTGATTGTTTTTGTGATTGAAAGCGGGGTGGTGGGGTTGAAAGTGTGAAATGGGGGGTGAGTAGGGGTTGAGGTAGCTGATGAGGGCGCTGAGATGGAGGAGTGGTGGGGGGAGGAAACCGCAGAGCGGATTTTCTCAATTTTGGATTCGAGGAAATCCAGCATCTCCTCACAACGAACGTTTGAGGAGAGGATCTGCGAGGTGAGGCGGGGGGGGGGGGGGGGGCGGAGGAGCTGGTTGCTGGTGGCGAAGAGGAGGCGGTGGTTGTCCTTCGCTTCCAGGATTATCCTGGAGTAGAAGGCTGATTTGGCAGTGGCTAGGGCAGAGCGGTAAAATTTGATGTGGTCCAGCCAGATTTGCCGGTGGACCGTGAGGCCAGATTTGAGCCAGGTGCGTTCAACTGCTCTCACTTGGCTTTTGAGGGAACGGAGGTGAGATGTGTACCACGGTGATGATCGGGAATGGGAGACGGTTTTGGAGGTGAGGGGGGCCAGGGTGTCAAGGGTAGTGGAGAGGGTGTTGTGGAGGGCGGTGGAGGCGGAGGATGGGTCTGTACAAAAAGAATGCCATTGTGGGAGGAGGTCGGAGGTTTCTAGGGCAGAGGTGAAAGTTTGAGGGGGAATCTTCTTCCAAGGCCGGTAGAAGATGGTGGTGGGTTTGGAAGTGGAGGGGGGAGGGATAGAGGTGTTGCAGGAAATGAAAAAATGGTCAGAAATGGCTTTGTCTGTGATGGTGACGCCAGAGACGTTGAGGCCTCGGGTGATCACCAGATCGAGAGGATGGCCGTGAGTGTGGGTGGCAGTGTTGATATGAAGGGAGAAGTTGAAAGACGAAAGTAAAGAGGAAAATTCAGAGGAAATGGGGCAGGAGGGGGTGAAATGGAGGTTGAAATCGCCAAGAATAATAAGGCGATCAGAGGAGGCACAAAGGGAAACTAATAGTGAAGAAAAGTCTGAAATGAAAGTGGGGGAGGGTTTGGGGGGGCGATAAACTAGTAGGATTTTGAAAGAACTGTGGGAGGAGTGAGAGAGGGTGAGATGTTCAAAAGAGGGGAAGGAGCTGGAGGAATAGGGGGATAGGGCGAGGGATGTCCTGGAGATGAGGGCCACGCCACCGCCACGACGGTTGGGTCGAGGAGCATGGTGGAATGTGCAGTTGGGTGGTGTGGCTTCAACAAGGGGGATAGTGTCGCCTGGGATGATCCAAGCAGCTCAATTAGATGATAGCAATTGAGAGCGATGCACCTCACATGCACTCATGCTGCATGGTTTCAGCAAATTAAACTTGAGCAGTATTCCATCTAATACTGGGATCTCCAAAGTCTTGTTAAACTGCACTTGTTAAACTACACCTAGAGTTCTCCAAGTTTAGGTAAACAGGATCTATGGCTCTGAAAAGAAAGTATACCCTTCCATCCCAGAGATGAAGAATTTCCACATTTAAATGGCATGCTTATGTGGAATACTCAGTCTGGTTTTGATATTTTTCATCCTGGCTGCAGGTTTCAAGTGTGCCAGACTCCCATCTGACCATAAAATAACAAAAATCCGTAAACCAAAACTACCCTCTTCCCATCGGTCTCAATCCGATACAGTCATGCTCTCACGCTGAAAACTCTTCTGTACACAATTTCTCACACTGCTATGGAGATGCTTCTAAATCATCCTCTTTATTGCTACCATAGGGTAGGTCTTGAGCTAATACAACACATTTTCTCACCTGCAAAATCCTGCAGCAGATTCTCCCTTAATTTTCTTTAGAAATTTCAAATTGCATTTAACAAAACAACATACATTCCTTGTTTTTCTCCTTAATCGCGAAGAATTGTAACTGTGGTAACAGAGAGGTACATTGAAAGGAATGCAAAACCAGTTCTGCACTGGTGTGATCTCCTGTTATTCCACCCCTGTGTTTTAAGGCACTTTTCTAAAATTAGAATATTAGACTCAACGTGATTTATACAAAAAAAATCCCTGTAATAAATAAATCACTACAGGTAAAAATAAATATAAATAAAACATTAATGTACCTTGCATTATTTACAAGTTAAAGTGAATCTTATCTGCATCTGTATCTTTTGTTAGATTTAGACTTAAAGCCCATGAAACCCAGTTATACCTTTTTCATATTGTGTTTTTCATGGCAAGGTTATGCCAATAGTGTAGACACCTATTACATATACTGTCATCATATTGTATGTATTTACACAGATAAACATGACAACCGAGAAGATAATTGGGAAGCACATTATAACTTGCCTCTCGCACAAGCACTCTCCTGTCTGGGAGACTTGATGTGAACAAATGCGTGTCCGAAGCAAGATAAATATTCCACTCCCAGCATTGATATCCCTCATTTGGTGAGCACAAAAAATGAATAACAATAAATTGTCTAAAATTCTACCTGCGCTTTGCTGGTAAGAACTTTTATTTAGATTTCTAGTTTTTTTTAAATTCAGTCTTAATTTGGAAGCTGTTTTTCCACAGTTCTGAAAAACTGCATCCAAACTAAGAATCAATTTAGGAATTTTCTCTAATTGGCCTGATCTTACAATTTAATAAAAGCAGTTTACATTTATATAACTCATTTAATGCAGGATAGCACCTAAGAAAGCTTTTGTCTTTCAAGACAAAAGACTAGATAATATTTAGGTTCTATAATTCTTTTTTATGTACTGTATACACAGAATTTAAGTGGAGTCCTGGAGGTTAGTGGTTAGAGAACTCGCCTCCCAAGTGAGAGGATCTGGGTTTGATTCCCAGTAGGGCGAAATGTCGGGTTTCCTTACTCCACACGCCTCTATTTACATAGCAGTAAGTAGGAACCCAGTTGTTAGTAAATTGGCAGATAGCATTTCTGGGGGTAATAATTGCTTCACAATAAATTAAAATAACTTGGTCACTCAAACCACAACGATTTGGGACATTGCTGTGCCCAATTGACAGTTGCATTTCAACCACAAAATATATAGTTAATTCACTTTATAGTATATTCTGTGAAGCCATTTGCGACATCTCGAAGACATGATAATATCTATATCAAATGCAAGAATTATTATTAATACTGTATTACATGTTAAAATGCTTGTATTTAATAATCCTGATGTCAATCAAAAAAAAGTATATCTGTTCTAGATCACTGGGGTAAAGTTTCACTTGAATCTAGATTTAGCTGTACAGGTATCCCTCCCCAACCGCGGGGGATCCGTTCCTGAAAACCTCCGCGGTTAATAAAACCACGGTTGGAAAATATAGGGCCCTATGGGAAACATGGGGATAGGGAGAGTAAGTATGCTTGTCCTTGAACTAAACACAAAAAAATTCATGTTATTTACCTAAATCCTAATGATGATGATGATGATGATGGGGGAGGTGGTTGTTACGTGCTGTTACATGGAAGAGGGGCCCTGCGCACCCTCTTCCTCTGCCTCCTCCTCCAGATCATAAATCATCGACGAGTGCGAGGGGGATGGATGTGGAGAAGGTGGTGTGGTGGGTGACACCGAGGGGGGTGGATGTGGAGAAGGTGATGTGGTGAGTGACACCGAGGTGGGTGGATGCGGAGAAACGACATTGTGGCTGGTTGATTGCGACATCGCAACTGGGCCCTAGCGCCAAACTCTAGCGCGAAGTGACATCGTGGCTGGTTGATGCAACTGGGTCCTAGTGCCAAATGCTAGTGTTAGTGTTAAATCCGTGCATACGCAAAACCCATTGCCGCGGTTAGCAAGGGTTGTTGCATCGAGCCAACCGTGGAAAAGTGAAATTCGCAATAGAAAAATCCGCGGTTGGGGCGGGATACCTGTATTAAATCTAGATCCAGGTGACATTTTATTATATTTGTGCATCAAGTCGGTGATGTTGCTGAGTGAAGCAAAATACCGTACTCATCAAATAAACACCATCCAGACAGCCTTATGATTAAGCACCATTCTGAATTTACATCCTTGCACCTCAGTATATCAAGTGTATAGCACATCTTCAATACATATTTTACATTATTTTTGGTCATACAACCACCACCATCTCAACAACAACAACAACTTTGATTTATATAGCGCCCTCCACGCTGGACGGCGTCTCAGAGCGCTTCACAATAGCGGATCCTGGGACCGAGCCAGGGTCAGGGGTAGAAAGGTGACCAAAGGCGCGGTCAAAGAGAAAGATCTTTGCTGTGATCTGAAACTGGGAAGAGAGGAGGCGAAGGGAGTGAGGAAGGGAGTTCCAGAGCCTCAGGGGGAATGTGGCTGAAAGCATGGCTGCCGAGGGTGGAGCGGAGGATTCGGGGGACATGGAGGAGGCCAGACCCGGTGGAACAAAGGCAGCGGGTGCTGGTTTGGGGAGAGAGATCAGGAAGGTAGAATAGCTACATGCACAAGACATATCTATGTGTTTTTAACATTTTTGTATCCTCAAAAGTTCACTTAAGCCTGCTAGCGTTTTTTTCTTAGATTTTACTGCTCCTGGATGATCTGGAGTTAACATTGTTTTGAGTTGTTTGCAGTCTACATAGTACCTTTAATGGACAATAGACAAAACCAAGCTTGAGGAGGTACCTTGAATCTTTTTGTTGGCTTTTACAAGAAAAGAGCAGGTCTCTTGTGAACCCTATTACGCAGTGAAATATTGACTGCTTGTAGAACTGGAGTGAACATAACAGAACCTGAAAATCCAGATTCACAGAGAAGATTTTTATTCTTGGCAAATATCCTCTCCAGCCCCATCGCCCCACTTGAAAAATATGCAGACTTCTATAATCTATTTGCTTTACAGCTTTAATAGCAGGAGCATTTCCTGTCCACACATGTGCTTTGTCCATTAGGACTGTAACTCCAGCACAGATTATCTGACTGGAATAATTCAAAAACACTTGGAATGTTAGTAAATGTTAGTAAATGTGACTTAGCACTGCCCAGCTCACTCATAGTGGAGGGCACTATATAAATCAAAGTTGTTGTTGTAGTAGTGTTATTTAGCACCCTATTCACGATGTGTAAAGACCATTCTCATGTCTCCTGTCTGCCACCAATCTCCAATTCCTCAGCTTCCTGTTGAATACAGGAGCTGTTCAATCTGTTTGAAGGATTCACTCCAGAGGGTTCCTACTGTGTTCGGTGACAATCTATTCCTTATGTTAACAGCTCTGATATCTCCATTTATACTGTACCAGTTGCTGAGTTGTATTTCTATACAGCATTAGTCAGACCTTTTCTCTTGTCGCTAATGAACAAGAACAACAGCAGATTGAGCTTTTATTTCGAATTTAGGGGCTTTCCAATAGCTTATTTAGTCAAGATATTTTCCAGTGTACAATTCATCCATATAAACCCAGACAGTCTCAGACTGTACCCCGTTCTGTGCCAAATTAGCTGATCTGAGCCAAGACAACAGTAGAAGTGCTACAAATGGTCTCAACACCTCTGGAATAAGAATAGGAAAATCAACCAAGGTCCTTAATCGTTCTGCATATCCCCCAGTAAATAGCATAGATGGCATTTTTGTGGACATCGAGTGAAACCAGTATTAGGCTACATTGTGATGCTCTCCACAGTTGAATGGGCAGCCAACACGGTACTGGTATATCCATGTTCATACAAGAATAAAGTATTAGCTTGGCTCAGTTGACAACACTTTGACCTATTTTGATTCTGAATATTTTGGGTTCAAGATCTACATTTGGACTTTGATCTCACAGTCTAGGCACAATGCTGGGTGGTGGTGGACATTAAAACTGAAGTCCCGCTTGTCTTTTTAGACAGATGTTAAAGATCCCAGGATATCATTCAAATAGAGAAGGGAGATTCTCCGTGTTCTGGGCCAAAAATCTTCCAGTTAAATTTGATCATGTTTGTTTATGTGTCATTCCTGGACAATTGTTGTTTATGTGTCATTGTGGACAATTTGACTGCCCTTTTAAATTTAGAAATAAACAGTTCCTAAACTTTACAGTAAATCATGTAAAGTGGGACATCTTCCCATCTTAGAATGCGTTGTTGCCAATCAACTCCATACACACCTCTCTTCCCACTACCTTTTTGAACCCCTCCAGTCCGGCTTCTGCCCTGCCCACAGTTCAGAGACTGCACTGATGAAAGTCACAAATGACATCCTCTCTATCTGTGACCAGGGCTCCCTCTGCCTCCTTGTCCTCCTGGACCTCTCTGCCGCTTTCGACACAGTCGACCACTCCACACTCCTCCACAACCTGTCCTCTGTCATCCACCTCAGTGGGACCGCACTCGCCTGGTTTGAGTTGTATCTCACAAACCGCCAGCAGTACATCTCCACAAAAGGCTTTTCCTCCCGCTCTCACCCAGTTACCTTCGGAGTACCCCAAGGATCCATCCTTGGCCCCCTTCTCTTCCTTATCTACATGCTCCCTCTTGGTGATGTCATCCACAGACATGGGGTACACTTCCACATGTATGTGGATAATAATAATAATCCTTGCATTTGATATAGCATTTTTCATGTCTTCTGGACGTCTCAAAGCACTTCACAGACTACACTGTAAAGCGAATTGACTATATTTGTGGGTGAAACATGGCAGCCAATTGCACAGAGCAGTGTCCCACAAACAATCGTGGATTGAAATGACCAAATTATTATTATTTTTCCAGTTATACTAATTTCCGCCTAGCAACCTATGCCTTTGAGAATCTTGGGAATCTCCCATTACTTACGCCAAACTCTATTTTTCCACCTCACTTTGCCACCCCCAGTCCCCTGATGTTCTGTCAGCCTGCCTGTCAGACATCAGGAGCTGGATGAGCGCAAATTTCCTTCAGCTAAATGTTGACAAGACGGAAACCGTCTTCAATCCCATGGTTCTCACCTCCTCCACCGACCCAGCCTGCCCCAAAACTCTCCAAACCCGTACGCAACGAAGGCATCAGTTTCGACCCCCAACTATACTTCCTCCCCCACATCCGGTCCCTCACCTGCACCACTTTCTTCCATTTTTGACGCATCGCTCATCTCCACTCATCTCCATATCTCACCCCAAAAGCCGCCGAAACCCTGGTCCATGCCTTTTCACCTCTCAGCTGGACTATTCCAATGCCCTCCTCGCCGGTCTCCCCTCCACTACCATGCATAAAATCCAGGTTATCCAGAATTCTGCCACCTGCATTTGTACCAAACTCCGCTCCCCGATTACCCCAGTCCTTGCCAGACTGCACTGGCTCTCTGACCTGGACAGGAGCAATTTCAAGATCCTCACTCTTGTTTTTAAATTCTTCCACTCCTCTGCAACCCCCTACCTCTCTGATCTCCTCTCTTCTCAAAACAGTACCTATTGCCGTCGCTCCACCGGGTCTGGCCTCCTCCTTGTCCCCCATATCCTCCGCTCCACTATAGCAGCCGTGCCTTCAGCCACTAGGCCCCGAGGCTCTGGAACTCCCTTCCTCACTCCCTTCGCCTCGTCCCTTCTCTTCCTACTTTCAGGTCTCAGCTAAAGACCTTTCGATTCGACCGTGCTTTCGGTCACCTTTTTCCCCCCCCACCTGGCTTGGCCCCAGGATCCGTTATTGGGAAGCGCTCTGAAACACCGTCCGGCAAAGAGGGCGCTATATAAATCCAAGTTGTTGTTGAAGATGTGAAAGACACTTTACAGAAGTAATTTTGTTGTTGTTGTAAAGTGGTTTGAGGTCACAAGGCGAGCTAACCAGCGAACATGGGCTGCAGCTAAGTCAACATCTTTTCGAAGCCTTTGTGTGTCAGCCTGGCTCAAGCCCCCAAGTTTGAAATTAATGCTCAGTTGGTAGCAATCTCTTCACTGGTTCAGAAGGTTTAGGGTTGAAGTCCCGTGTCAGGACTTTGAACTCCTATAGTTCAGCCTGGAGGGGGTGTGTGGCTGCATTATTGGAGACGCTATCCTTCAGATGACATGTCAAACCGGAGTCCTGTTTGCTTGTGCAGGTGGAAGTTAAAGATTCCCTGCCACCATTCAAAAAGAGAAGGGAATTTCAAATTAGTCGTTTATGTTTATGAGACATTGCTGTGTGTAAATTGGATCCTGCATTTGCAAACAAAATATAAAGTCACTAAACTCTACAGTAAATTCCGCAATGTGCTTTGAGACGCCCTCCTGATGTGAATGGATCTGTATACAATGTATACATTATTATAATTATTATCAATTATAAAAGGCCATTCGAGGGTGGCACATGGTACATATACATGCACACCAAATAATATAGGTACAAGGAAACATTTAGCGTACAATAAATAGTTGTGTGCTTTTAATTTTGGTTCCACCACAGCTCAGTGAAAGAGATTGTATGGCCAGCACAGAGCCCAGCAGAGGGGAGAGAATCCCCAGCACCGAGTCCAGCAGAGGGGTGGGGAGTAACCAGTGTCCAGGAGTGGCCGAGGAGCTGCTGCGGAGGGAGAGAAACTGTCTGGGAAAGGGGATGGGGCCACAGCACAGGACCAGCCCAATCATCCAGAGATGAAGGAGAAGATGGGAGAGAGAGCTCAGGAAGCTGCATCTCACACTAAAATTGAGATGACCACTAGCCTGGGGAACCCCAGTTCGGCCCCCACCACCATATCAGATGCATCTGCTGATAGGGGGGAAAGGGAGCGCCAAAAAGAAGGTCACAAAGATAAACAACAAAGAAGAGGGGGTCTATATAAAGGATACAGTGCTGTTCTGTGTTAAGGATAAATGCAACATAGACAGAACAGCATTCATCAAGAAAGTCCTTATAGAAGTCTGCGGGGGTACCAAAGAGAAGATAAGCTGTGTGTACGTGGATAATGATAATGATAAAAAGAGATACGAGGTCACGTGTGTCTCGTATGGAGAGGCGATTAAATTAAAAGAAGCCACCCTCCTTTGCCAAGGGGATAAAGTCATGGGCCCCTATGAAGTAACAACGGCTTTCCAAGAAAAACAGAGACAAGAGAGGAAAGCCATCGTGAGGACGAGCGACCCTCAAGTAGCCGAATCTGACATCAGACTGTATCTGGTGAGACACTATGAGGAGGACCAGTCCATCAGAACCATATGTTATCATGGACAACCCCGAGCATGACTAAGATGTGGCCATGTGGGTCACGATATCCCAGCGCCTTGGGATGTCCTCTCGACGTGAAAGGCGCTATATAAATGTAAGTTTTGTTTGTTTGTTTGATGTGGCAGCCGGCATGCAAATGGTGTGCTGGAACTGTAAGAGTTTCGGACATCTGGCAAAGAATTGCCCGACGGGTAAGAGGTGTGACCTGTGCAGGGAAACGGGGCACCTGTACTGCGCTTGCCCAAAGAGAAATGGCCAGAAAGTAGCCCAGAGCCAGCACTTTAGGGGCCAGGACGAAAAACAGGGCACAGAAAAGAGACAAGAGACCACACCCAAAGAGAAAATAAAACAAAGTGAGGAGGAGCGGAAAGCACTCAAAGAAAGAGTCACAGAATTGGGTAGTGATGAGTCCAACTTGGAGGAGAGCAAGTGGAGTAAGTGGTCACCAGTGGAGAGGAGATGGACTTCCCAGAAGGGAAAAAGGAACAATAGGAGGTGGTTAGAAAATGGGTTCGGAGAAAAGCATCAAAAGATGGAAAAAAAGAAGCGAGGAGGCCCTGGTCCTATAAGGGGAATGGGGGTAGGTAACGTCCAGAACCAATTTCCAATGGACAATGCGGTTGGAGATTGAGTAATAGGTGTATATGATCGTAACGTAAACAGAATTTTGTTTCCACAAAGCAGGTGGAAGTTTTTCTTTTGGAGGGTTTTCGTGAGAGTAGAAAGACAGGGCCGTTGCACACTTGTCATGATGGGGATTGTATATTTTTTGGCGTGTGTTGTCACTAGGATGAAAATATATGTTTCAAAATAATAAATATATATATTTTATATAAAAAAAAGTATGGCCAGTCATGGGGAAAATGTAAATCCATGTGAGCAGAGATAAATGAAGAAAGCGTGCAACCAGTAAAATTACATCAAACGTTGAGACCAGTGGTGGTTCTAATAGGATTCCTTAATAAAGAAAACGGACGTACGTTCATGTTAACCCATAGGAACTCTACTCTAATACAATCAACTTTCGGAGCAGAGTTCCCATGGGTCAGAGTGATGTACTTTAGTAATTTCATCCTTTTTTGGTTCACTGCTCTTGACTGTCCTTGTTATACAGGAAACAACCCTTAAATAAACATTGGCAGGGGAACTACTATCTTCTGTGCATCTCTACTCCAGCCATTGGGGAGCTGCTGGAATGCTGAAAAGCTAGATTTCTATTCAACATATTGAGAGCCTGTGTATGTGTATGTGTTCTAAGTGTAAGTTGTTTATTCTGTCTTGTGCCCATTCACTTTGTGGTTGTTTGTAGGATACTGTGTGGCAGCCACATTTTGCCTACAATATACATCATTTTTGCATACAAAATATAAGTAATATAAGTACAGTATACACAAAGGCTTTAAACTTACTGTCACTAAGCTTGTCAACAAATCTGCATGAAGACCTTTGAAATATTCTCCAATGTGAAAGGCACTGCAGTATATCAAACGTAAGGAAACACAAGGATTAAAACCAAATCTGGTTACGCCTTATCAAATAATAATCTTTGGATTTGATATAACGTCTTATCACATCATTGAGACATCTCAAAGCACCTCACATGATGTGAAGTGAATTCAATGTATATTTTGTGGACAAAACACCCAAATTGTCTATTTGATAATATCTTTTATAATTAGTACATTAAAAATCTGTTTATTCGGGTCCCGAGGGTGCCGGATAAACAAGCTTTTACTGTATAATTTATGGAGCTGTTGATACAGAGGCTTAAAGTTAACTTACGACTCTAAACCATGCAGACCTTAATTCAAATGGAAACAATCATTATCCTTGAAGAACTCCAAATAATTCATCCCTTTTCTTCAAACGTTATATTTATGCTACATGGATTTACAAGGGTAGAAATTCCACTTACATCTAGATTTAACTTATTTCTTATATAACATTGGTTAAAATAACATGCAGAATAGCACTATCAATACTATAATAATAATCCTTATACTGTATTTTGTTACAGTTGCCTTATCCCTTCATCAAATCATCTCAAAGTGCTTCACAGGATATACCTTAAAGTAATGTGTGTTTTGTGGGCGCGGCAGACAATTTGCAGACAGCAAAGTCCTACAAATAACGGTAGAGTGACTAGTTTCAGGCCCTCTCAGAGGTTCAGAGAGGCCCAGGCCACTTCCAACTTTTGAGGCCCCTGACCATAAAAAAAAAGACTGTTAAGTTTCAAATCACGGCTTCACCATATTTAATAACTGCAATACTGTATTAGGAAATTATAATTAAAATTTTGCTTTTTTAAACAAACCTAATAAAAGCATGTAAAAATTTTAAATCCTGTTTAATGAGCTGAGAGTGTGTGTCACATTTTGGTTCGAAAGGGTGGCGCATAAAAACAACAAGTCGCGAAACTTAACAAATGCCAAAAAAATTAACAAGTGTCTAAGTTTGAGGCCCACTTTGAGCTTGAGCCCCAGGCCAAATGGTCCACCTGGCCTCCCCTCTGATTGGCCCTGACTAGTTTTGCTTGGGAGTGATTATTGGCCAGGTCACTAGGGGAACCTCCTTTTTCTAAAACTAAGGGTATCTATATATATATATAAAAGCCTTAGGTATGTTTCTGCAATTGTAACAATGAACTTCTATAAAAGGAAAACAAAAACCAATGCAGCTTAAAAACAAAAAAACCCCAGTGATTAAAGCTCACCCTATTTTTGTAAACAACAATTACATTATTTAAAAAAAGTTTCAAAATATATGAATAAACATGTTCAAAAACACTAGTATGTTATGCAGGGGTATAGCTAGTATAGAAAAAATTGCCAACTTCTGATTTGCTACTATGCTAGGTCAATCTAGACCTAGGTGAAATTTTTCTCCACCAATGTTTTATTTATCTTGCCATCTTTTCAATTATTATACATGCTCTTTCAAGTTCCCCTGTGCTGGTCTTTCTATGCCAGGGAGAAAAAACAAGTAACTTCCACTTCACTACTTCCAACAACAACAACAACAACAAATTAGACTTATAGAGCGTCTTTCACGTCGGGAGGACGTCCCAAGGCGCTGCACAGGAGGCGTGTGACCCGAGCTGAGAGGGGAGTGTTCAGGAAGGGGTGAAACACTTAGGGGAGGTCGAAAAATTAGGGGGGGAACAGAAGGCACGGTCAAAAAGGAAAGTCTTCAAATCGGCCTTGAAAGAGGAAAGGGAGGAAACAAGGCGGAGGGATTGGGGGCTGGAATTCCATAGGGTGGGAGCGGAGAAACTGAAGGCCCGGCCTCCGATGGTGGGGCGGTTCGGGCGGGGGGCTTGGAGCAAACCAAGTCCTGCTGAACGGAGGGTCTGGGTGGGCTTATAGGGAGAGAGTAGATCGGATAGATAGGGCGGGGTAAGGCCGTATAAGGCCTTGAAAACGAGGACAAGGATCTTGAACTCGATCCTCTGGGGGATGGGGAGCCAGTGGAGATGGGCGAGGATGGGGGTTATGTGGTCACGGAGGTGGGTGCGGGATAGTACACGGACTGCGGAGTTTTGGATGACCTGCAGCCTGTGAATGGAGGAGCTGGGGAGGCCGACGAGGAAAGGGTTTCCATAGTCCAGCCGTGAGGTGATGTACGCGTGTACGAGTTTTTCAGCAGCGTGGGGGTGAGATAATTTTGGAGCCTGGCAATGTTGCGCAGGTGGAAATAAACGGTGCCGGTCAAGGCACGGATGTGGGGGAGGAAGGAGAGTTTATGGTCGAACGTGATGCCAAGGTTCCTGACTGGCTTTGTGAGGTGGAGAGCACAGCCTTGGATGTTGAGGCTGGCAGCGCCCGATGTGCGGAGGCGCTGGCTTGAGCCATTCAGGTGGGCCTCGGTCTTGCTCACGTTCAATTGGAGGAAGTTGTCCCTCGTCCAGGACTCGATGCTGGACAGACATGCTGTCAGAACATCGATGGTCTGGGGGTTGAGGGATGAGGCTGAGAGGTACAGTTTACCAGAGAGGCACAGCAACTGTGCAATGCTATAATATTTTCATTATAACATAGTGTTATCTATGTTACTGAGTGTGATGGAAAGGTTTGTGCTAATGATTCCTCAGAGTTCATTTTTTATTTATTGTTACAGAATTATTACCCTCCACCACCCCCCACCGACAAGCTATCTACCAATTTACAAACAATTGGGTTCCTTCCTACTTACTGTTAGGTAAACAACGGTGTGTGGAGTATGGAAATTCTACTGAAAAGTTTCCCGTGTGGTTCAGAATTTACCCCTTGTGTCCAACTCTGCCATGTGACTTCAGAACATTTTTGGATGAACTAATATCCAATGATGGTAATATTATATCTTCTAGCTTTTTGCTGATAACTTGAGATGTCCTCCAGACGTGAAAGACGCTATACAAGTGTAATTTTGTTGTTTTTATTGTGCCATGAAGTGGAATTCACTTACCAATATACAATTAATATTATTCTTTGCAACCACAAGGGCAATTAAGCAACAATAATAAAAATGAAAGATTTCATTTTATGCGGAGCTGATGCTGCTTTTCACCATTCAGAAAATAATCCTTTCTCCAACGTATCTACTTTCAATGCCAGATGTCCATCAAACAACAAAATTAACTTGTGTAGTGCCTTTCACAAAGTATTTCTATTACCTACAGATCGGCAGTAAACAAGGTTAACAGCTTTTCTTTCAATAATTTGAACTGAATGACATGCTCCCTCTATTTAAAAAAACATGTTTGGGATTTCCTGTTAAGAAAGCCTTTCTGTTGAAATATGGATTTCTGACAATAGTGTGATTGGAACCCATGTACAGTATTACTGTATTGTATAATGACAGAAACCATATTGGTTGCCATAATGGGTTGCAACAGATATTCCACGATGATCCCTTGTAAAGATAGATCCAGAGAGTATACTCCAAAAAATACAAGCAATAAAAGCTGTAAACAATCCTGGAATTCTGAGTTGTCTTAAACTGACAAAAGAAAATCGCAAAGACTGACGGATCCATTTACTTCATAAAAGCTGACTATATGACTCTAACGCCTGAAGGCTAAGATCAATGTAAAACGAGTGGAGGCGTATCTATAAAGAAAGCTTCAGCATCATTGCTGATCTTGATCTCTCCGTGGGCAGACTGCTTGTTGTTAGCTACACAATGGACGTTAAATCTGTGCACCTCAGACTTGTTTAAAACAAACTGTTGGGATTTTGATAAAGGCAAGATGATGTTGATAACTATGGATAGGGAAGTAGACTGTCAGACAAAACATTTACACAGCACCGTTCATATTAGGAGGATGTCTCAAAATGTTTAGCAATGCTGGATGGACACACAAGATGAGTTGTGAACTGAGCTAGTTGGGGAGACGAAAGATGAGCAAAAGCACAGATAATAAAAAGTGTGTTTTGAACCTGAATGAGGGGAGGGAGAAAGCAAGTCAGACAGATTCCAGGATGGAGCTTCAAAGAGCAGGGGTAGCATGCCTGAATGGTCAGGCAAATATGACGGAGACTGGTGCCTGCTGAGTAAATTGCAAACTAAACCTGTATTTAACTCTTTATCTTCTTTTTGGATTCCTGCTTCCTGGTAGTTAGTTGACCCAGTTCTTTTTTTGATCCCTGGAGTGCGGCTTCATACAGCACCATCAAGGTAAGCTGGTACAGTATCCTATTTTTAGCTACACTTAAAACCATTGTTGAAACACTGCTCTCCATAAACAGTGCAGAAGAGAGCAACAAGGATGATCCACAGTGTTGGAGGAATGAGCAGTAAGCAGTGATTAGACAGGCTCTGGCTCTTCAGCCTTGAGAGAAGATATCTCACAGAGAAATGTAAAATGTTTAAATGGGATTGAAAAAAGAAAACAAAGGTCTTTTTTTTAAAAAAAGCTCCAGAATATTCATATAGCCCCACAGCTACACTGTTCAAATATGACCTTTTCAACTCACAGCAACATGTTCTCCTTCCCTGATCAGGGTATATAGAAATTGAGTCCCATGGAGTATTTGTTGGAAGCGCAATGGCACAGCTAGTTGGGAGGGTTTACCTAACACATGTGCTCCTTCCACAATGAATCAAAAATTGGTAATTTGTTGATACACAGTTACAACCCCTGAAGCTATGTGCTTATCTGACTGTGTCCCAATCCTATTAAACAAACCTCTCTCTTGTAAAATGCAGTACAGTATTTCCCATAGATGTGGACAGAGAGCGACATGCTATTATTGTTAAGGTACATTATACTGTACTATTTAAAAACAGCATTTCAAAATGTTTATGAAATACCATTGTTGTGTCCTTGGAAAGTCCGCACATTGAAAGGTTATAGCATTTAGGCAATCAAGGCAATCAGTAATATCCCAAAGCTATATGGCAAAATCATAAAAATGTCAGTGTTTCAAAATGTGTTCCCTTTTGTTATTTAGTGCACACCGTTATTTCTCTCATTTTTTATTATAAAATATATTTCAAAGTAAACTTTCCATTGCTGGCTTTTCTGAACGTATTAATAATAAATATTGAAAATAATGTCCCTTTTATCTTGTCCCCTGCCCTCCACCACTGGCAGCTGTGTTTTCAGCCGCTGTGTCCTGAATCTGTCCAAAAAACACACAATAATAAAAATTGGTCATTTCAATCCATGACTGTTTCTGGACACTGCTGTGCGCAATCGGCTGCCGCGTTTTGCCCACAAATATACAGTCAATTCACTTTACAGTATATTCTGGAAATATTCTGCTGTACGAAGCGCTTTGAGACGTCGATAAGACGTGAGAAGCACTATATCAAAATGCAAGGATTATTATTATTATTTCCAAGGAAACCCCCATTGGAAAGCTGAGCAATACAACAAGTGGCATTATGCTAGAGTTCAAAATGTAGCAACATGGCCTCATCTTTGACAACCTCCTTTCTATTTAAATAATAGAATAAAATATGGTATGCTGTAGAAAATAATCAAAATATGCGAAGAAGCCCGCAAACATACATTATTGAGCATCTTTTATTCAATTAAAACTAAATATTTTTGACTCCCAGCCCACTGTAGTGCCTTTCCCACTGCAGCTGATTTTGCAGGAAATTAGGTTGCCTGCCTGAAGCCCTGTGACTGCTTATGAATCAAAGGTATACTTTATACACGAGATATGGAATGCAGGTCAGCAGCACAAAAACAGACAGCGGGTAATGGAGTGTGGACTAGCTGGGAACACTCAGCAGGTCAGGCAGCATATATGGGGAAAGGAAAGTGAATCAATGTTTCGAGCCTGTTCTGATGAAGCATAGTCGGCCTGCAACGTTGAGTCACTTTCCTTTGCCCATAGATGCTACCTGACCTGTTTTGAATGTTCCCAGCGAGCTCACAATTCTTGCGTCAAACTTCAGCATCTGCAGTATTTTGTATTTGTTGTCTGGGGTCTATTGTGCTGATGTTAGTTACATTTCAGCAGTAAGTTACTCCAGTACTCCAGTAATGAAAAGTCAGAATACCTTTCTATTCAACCAAGTACAGTATTTTGAAACGCAATTTTATGATCGTTCGAGGAGAATGTACATTGTGATACCAGTCCAGACTAAACAAATGTAGACTTATGCAAGTTCCTCTGGCAATAATTTTTTTCACAATTTGACTATAATGCAATGTGCTTTCCAAATAAAAATGAGAACTGTATTCTGCTGCCTGATTATGAGTACATCACTTATGTAATAAGCAATTACATAGCAACCACATGGTTATATAATATCTAACGTTTTCAGTCGTGACTGTGAGTTTCAAATAGTGTTGCCAGGATGAGCAGCTTAACAAAGTAGGTGGGAAAAAATAACTTCTTTCCTTGAAAGGAAAAAAGAACAATCTAAAGCTGCGATTCATGTTGGAGGAAGTCACTCGGAAGGTTGCAAATCTTGCCGTGCGAGTTTGAGGAATTAGGAGCAGAAAAGGAACAGAAACTCAAGGGTAATCATCTAGAACAAAGGTGTTACTACTGGTGCTAAGTGCTGGAGTTTATGGGGAGAATCAGTTCAGGTAATCTCAACGAGTAAGTCAAAGGCAGTATAGAAGGGGTTTCAATTTCCGGAACAAATTCTGGAGCAGAGGGAAGCTGTTCAGGTCTGTATGGGCTTTACCTGAATGGAAATAGCACAAATGTCCATGCAGAGATGGTAAATTTCAACAGTGGTGAGGATTTGAAATAACAGTGGCCAAAATAAAGGGTAAACGAGGAATGATGGGAGTAGACAGGATTCACAGGGAAACAGACAAAGCTAGAGGCTATGCTAAGAGACTTAACAACAAAGAAGGTTGAAACTCATTTCAAAAATATGAGTTTCATATTTATTCCACCTGTACTGGTGGAGTACTGGTGTACTCAACCAGTACAGCCCAAAATCAACAGAGATACTCCCGACATTTGTATATCCAAAATATAATTATCACCACAGCAGTGTAAGTGATTACTACTTCCTATATTTGATCAGTAATTTATAATTTAATCTTCATCATCATGAAATTCAAGTTCATTACCAATTTCCTGTTAAAGAGCATATTCATGAAAGATACGTGAGAAACATTTCTATTTATTTATTTAGACATTGACAAGACTTCAACACTTTTTCAAGCACCACCTTTCGTTTGTATTTGTAATCTTACATGACCTTAAACAGGTTTCTTTATTGCTGCCAGATTCTGTTTGTTTCCTTTATACCCAACTGTATAATACTCTGAGTCTCTGTAATTGTTTGTAGCTGTCAAACAACCGTAATTCCCAGGATAATTCCGCTAACATGGTTACAATGTTTAGAATTACATCAGTTACTTTCTAATCCTCTGCTTTCACTCCTCACAATCTATCAACTCTGGATAAACGTCTACCAATCTACTTAATTTACTTAATACAGTCTACTGAGCACAAATCTAGTCTGACACTACAGGCTGTTCACAGTATTTCAGCTCATGTGATGTTAAAGTTATCCTAGTACAGGTAGACCCCGCTTAATGAACGCCCGGTTACCGAAACTTCACTATAACGAGGGTTTCTATTTGTACCACTTCTCCGCTTAACAAAGGCGGCTTTCGCTGTAACGAATGTTTACACACACTTTAAATCTCGTGGGCTTCTCGTGCGCAGCTTCTCTCTGGTTGCCCCAGCAATGCACACTCAGTCTTTAGCGTGCCTCAGTTAAGCAGTGCAGTCCCTCCCATATGGGAGGAGCTTATGCTTCGTGGCTTCAATAATAGTAAGTCGAGTTGGGGTGAGGGGGGGAATAGAGAGATAGAGAGGAGAGGGGGAATAGAGAGATGGGGGTGGGGGGGGTAGAGAGGGAGGGGAGGGGGGATAGAGGGGAGGTGGGATAGAGAGGAGGGAGGGATAGAAAGATAGAGCAGAGAGGGGGATAGAGAGATGGGGGGGATAGAGGGAGGGATAAAGGGGAGGTATGATAGAGAGGAGGAGCGGATAGAAAGATAGGAGGGGAGGATAGAGAGGGAGGGGAGGGGGGAATAGAGAGGAGGGGGAGATAGAGAGATAAAGAGGAGGGCGGGATAGAGAGGGAGGGAAGGGGGGGAATAGAGGAGAGGGGGCGATAGAAAGAGAGGAGGGGTGGGTAGAGAGAAAGGGGAGGGGGGCGTTAGAGAGAAAGAGGGGAGGGGGGAAGAGAGAAAGTGAGGAGGGGGAGGAAGAAAGAAGCACGTCACGTGTCCTGAAATGCCTGGGCCCAGGTTGTGATACTTCAGTGCGGTGACTGTGCAGACCTGGCCTGGAGCAGGTAGGATTGGCGTTTTGATTCCTGCAATATTTGTCACATTCCGGATTCCGGAACTCCGGACTTTTAGCTGCTCAACCTGTGCACCGAAAATGTTAGTGCTAGGAACTGCTAAGAACTAAACTGATGTTAGCGGGGAGGCTCGGGTCGGGGCGGCGTTTTGGCTGCCGCCAAATACAGTAATACAGTTAAACTCTCGCTTAATGAAATTTTCGCTTCACGAAGGGTTTTAAAGTCCCTAACCCCTTCGTTAAGCGGGGTCTACCTGTACAGTACAAAACAGCAACAACTTGCATTTATATAACATCTTTCAGCTGGGGAAGATGCGAAGCTGGGGGGGAGGAAGGGCTTGAACTTAAATACAGTTGAAGCGGAAAGTCTTCAGTCGTGATCTAAAAGAAGGGCAGGGGCAAGGTGGAGTGATTGAGGCTCAATACTTTGGGGCGCTGAGGATGAAAGTGCGACTGAAAGCATTGGTGGAGTGGTGAGGTGGAGGGATGAGCAGGGGACAGAGCCAGTTGAGCAGAGGCAGCAGGTAGTGGAGCGTGAAGAAAGCAAGTTGGAAAGGGTCCATTTTCCTATTACAACAAAAGGAAGGTTGCAGATAGATACTGAGGTCTAAAATGCGATATTTGTAACAAGAATTTAACAGAGATAAAACGGGAGGATTATTGTGGATGTAAAAGGAGTGAAAATATGTTTCTGGATATGATCCTGGACTGCTGCTAAGCTACCCTTTAAGATGTACTGCTTCATTACACAACTTGATGTCATCTGCAGTCAATAATAATAATAATAATAATCATTGCATTTGATTTGGCATTTTTCACGTCTTCTAGACATCTCAAAGCACTTCACAGAATACACTGTAAAGTGAATTGACTGTATATTTGTGGCCAAAACACGGCAGCCAATTGCACACAGCATTGTCCAATAAACAGTCGCAGATTGAAATGACCAATTTATTATTGCTTTCTTTGAGGGATTATTATTAGGTGCGTGAAGTAAGGAAACTTGCCGAAGGTTTTGCCCTGGCTGGAAGTGAACCCAGGTCTCTCGCTTGAAAAGCGACTGCTCTAACCACTGAGCTACAGGACTCCACACTATATTTGCATTTTAAACACCCATGTGAAGTTGTAGCTAGATGTGCTAGAGTTCTGGGGAAATCACAGCAAATCCTTTCCTCAGCAGATTTCTGTTCTTCAGATGAATATGAGATGAGATCAGTCGGATGTTAAAGGTCCCATGGCACTATTTGAAAACCGATGGCAGCTTCTCCTGGTGTTCAAGCCCATAATCCGCCAAGTAAAATTGGTCACTCACTCCTTAGCTGTTTGTGGGATATTCCTGTGTACAAATTGGCGACCGCAATCACCCACAAAATACAGAGTCAATCCATTTAATCCTGTGAAGCACTTTGAGACGTCTTGATGATGTGATAACAACAACAACAAAATTACACTAGTATAGCCTTTCACGTCAGGAAGACATCCCAAGGCTCTGGAGGCAATATATCAAATGACAGGATTACTATCATTGTAAACAGAGTGCGGTTTATTTGTGGGAAGATCACTGTCTGTGGAAGGAGCGAGATTGATTATTATGTAATTTATAAAAACTTTTTTAGGGAACAATACGGTGGAGGAAAGGAAGAGGAAAGCATTGCATTCTTGTTTTGTTAAACACATATGAAGCTGTGGCAATGGATACATTTCTGTGGGTTACAGGAATCCAATCCATTTGCAGACTTTGTGGCACTCAGCACATGTGTTAGAAGCAGCAACGAGGCAGGTGTGGGGATATGGATTCACAGCAATGCATTTGTGGGAAGCAGACCTGCCTGGAGGAGCAGATTGGACCAGTTAAGAACAACAACAACAAAGTTACACTTACAGAGCGCCTTTCCCGGCGGGAGTACGTCCCAAGGCGCTGAACAGATAGGTCGGGAGCCGAGCAGGTGGTTGGAGGGGTGGGGGGTTGGGGTAGGAGGAAGGAGAGTAGTAGAGGGGGGAGAGTTAGGAGGGGAGCAGAAGGCACAGTTAGGGTTAGAAAAAGCCCTTGAGACCGGCCTTAAAGAAGGAACGGGAGGAAGCAAGGCGAAAGGATTGTGGGATGGAGTTCCAGAGTGTGGAGGCAGAGAGGCTGAAAGCCCGGCCACCAATGGTAGGGTGGTTCGGGAGGGGAATGTGGAACAGGCGAGAGCCCGCTGAACGGGGGGGATGGTAAGGTTGATAGGGAGACGACAGTAGGTCGTAGAGATAGGCAGGGGAAAGGCCATGAATGGCCTTGAAAGTGAGGACGAGGATCTTGAATTTGACCCTCTGGGGGATGAGGAGCTCGTGGAGACAGGTGAGGATGGAGTGATGTGGTCGCAGAGCCTAGTCGGGAGAGTACACGAGTTACAGAGTTCTGAATAATCTGCAGTTTGTGAAGGGATGAGCTGGGAAGGCCGACGAGGAGAGAGTTCCCATAGTAGAGCCTAGATGTGATGTATGAATGGATGAGTGTTTCGGCAACATGGTGGGGTGAGCTAGTGGTGGAATCCGGCAATGTTGTAGAGGTGGTGGAAGGCTGTACCTGTCATGGTGCGGATTTGGGGGAGGAAGGACAGTTTGGGATCAAATAAGACACCCAGATTCCTGACTGACTTCGAGAGGTGGAGAGAGCAGCCTTGAATGCTGGTGTTGCCAGCGCCTGAGGTGCGGAACTGCTGATACAAGCCAATTAGGAGGGCCTCCGTCTTGTTGACGTTTAGTTGGAGGAAGTTGTCCCTCATCCAGGACTCAATGTCGGACAAGCATGCAGTCAGAACTCCAGTAGAGTTGAGGGTGGACGCAAAAAGGTAGAGCTGGGTGTCATCCACATACATGTGGAAATTTACCCTATGTCTGCGGATGATGTCACCGAGGTGGAGCATGTAGAGGGTGAAGAGCAGGGGGCCAAGGACAGAGCCCTGGGGAACGCTGCAATGTGACTGTGAGAGGGCTGGAGAGAAAGCCGTTGGAGGAGACAAAGTGAAGCCGGTGTGAGAGGTGAAGGTTGAGGAGGGAGGAGGATTCCGTGGTCTGTGATGTCAAAGGCGACAGATAGATTGAAGAAGATGAGGAGGCAGAGGGAGTCCTGATCGCAGATGGTCAGGATGTCATTTGTGACCATGACCAGAGCTGTGGGCAGCACGGAAACCCAATTGGAGGGGTTCAAAAAGTGAGTGGATTGAGAAGAAAGAGAGGAGCTGGGAGGTAACCACTCTTTCAAGGACCTTGGACAGGAAAGGGAGGTGGGCTGGTAGCTTGAGAGCTGTGACACATCAAAGGAAGGCTGATAGTGGCAGTTTTGAGGGGAGTGGAAACGATACCAAAAGAAACGGACAGGTTAATGGTGTCAACAATTAGTGGGCTAGAATGTGGAACTGGGTGATAAGGGGTGGGGATGGGGTCTAGGGAGCAGGTGGTGGGCTTCATGGAGGAGATGGTTTTTATGACGGAGGATGGGGAGATGCGATCAAAGGTGTGGAAGGAGGGATGAGTCGGAGATAGGGTGTGGGGGGGAGGTGGGGAGAGCATGGAAGTTGGAGGTACAGTGACCGCAGAGTGGATTCCCTCGATTTTGGACTTGAGGATATCCAGCATCTCCTCACAGCGGGAGTTGGAGGAAAGGACCTGTGAGGCGAGGGGGACAGAGAAACTGGTTGGTGGTGGAGAAGAGAAGCCGGGGGTTCTCCTTCGCCTTTAGGATTATCCTGGAGTAGAAGGATGATTTGGCGGAGGCTAGAGTGGAGCAGTAGAACAATGTGAGGTCCTTCCAGATATGCCGGTGGACCTTTAGGCTGGATTTGAGCCAGGTGCATTCAGTGGCCCACACCTGGCCCTTGAGGGAACAGAGGTGGGTGGTGAACCAGGGTGAGGTTCGCAAGGTGAGGGGGGCAAGAGTGTCGAATGTGGTGAGAGGGTGTTGTGGAGGAGAGTGAGTGCGGAGGATGGCTAGTGCAGGAGGTGGGCCAGAGGGAGAGGAGTTTGGAGGACTCCAAGGCAGCGGAGAGAGTTTGTGGGCGGCAGAAGATGATGGTAGGTTTGGGGATGGAAGGTGGTTAGAGGAGTTGAAGGAGATGAAATGGTGGTCGGAGATGGCCTTATCGTTGATCGTGACATCTGAGACACTGAGGCCCCGGGTGATCACCATGTCAAACGGGTGGCCGTGAATGTGGGTGACAGAGTGATGTGGAGGGAGAGGTTGAGAGATGAGAGAAGGAAGGAAAATTCTGAGGAGGTGGAGCAAGAGGGGGTGAAGTGGAGGTTGAAGTCGGCGAGGAAGATGAGGCATAGAGGGAAGCTAGGAGTATGAAGAAGTCAGAGATGAAAGTTGGGGAGGATGGGTTAGGACAAAATAGGTTTGGGGGATGGTAAACCAGGAGGATTTTGAGGTGGGAGGAGTGGGAGAACGTGAGGTGTTCAAAGGAGGGGAAGGAACCAGAGGAGTAGGGGATAGGGCAAGTGGCGCCCTAGAGATGAGGGCCACGCCACCGCCACAGCAGTTGGGGCGTGGGACGTGGTGTGAGGTATAGCCAGGTGGTGTAGCCTCTGTGAGGGGGAAGGTGTCCCCTGGGGTGATCCAGGTTTCGGTGAGGGTCATGATATCAACGTTCTCATCAAGGATGAGATTGTTGACGGCCAGGGTCTTGTTGCAGAGGGAGCGGACATTTTGTAGGCCAATGCGGAGGGAGCAATTGGCAGAAGGAAGGATGTGTGGGGTGGGAGGGGCGACCGGATGGGCAGCAGGGGTGGTGGGGATGCGGGTGAGGGAGGAGAGTTTAGCCCCTGGATCTGTGTCCGGTATGGCTGGCGGCGGTGGTGGGGAATGGAGTTGTCGGTGTGGCTGCTGCTGAACACCGAGTGCCATGGTGAGCCCGATGAAGGATTCCCAGGCTGGAGCAGAGGGAGGCTGTGGGAGGGTCGAGTGGGGATAGGAGGCTGGGAAGGAGGAGAGAGAGCAGGGTAGAGCGGGAGAGTTGCAGAGAGGGGGTGTGGGGGGTGGGGCGGGGTGGGGGGGCGGTAGGAGAGAAGGACAGAGTGAGAGTAGCGGATAGAGTGGGGTGGGAGGAGAGACATTTAGGGTGGTGGGGGATGCTCGGGTCAGTGCAGCAGCCACAACGTGCACGCATGAGACTGGGAGTGAGCAATCAACGGGGCAGCATCAGCCTGCAGGCTATGTGGCCATGGCTAAGGTGTGACTAGTTATGCCATTTTGTCCTAACCTATAATTTTATATATTTTTTTAGTTAATCTTGTAATGCTTTGAGACATCGACAAGATGTGGAAAGCATTATATAAATGTAAGGATTATTATTATTATATAATTATGGTGTTAGTGGTGTTGGTGGTACGCTAACCCCGGGTTAGTTTAATATATAATATTTCAATTTATGACGTCACGCCGACGTCACTTTTTAAGAACAGTACTGACTGCCATGAGCATTGTAAAGGGACCATGAGAAATAATCAGAATAAGAAGAATCCTTGCATTTCACACAGCACCTTTGCGATTAGTCAAAGTTACTCTGTTTGTAGGCAGAGAAGCAGTCCTGCTTCCCAAGTACAGACACTGAATTACCAATAAATGATCCATTAATTGGAACCATAGTCCAATAAAAAATACTTTTTGGAAGCCTAGATTAATTAGTGTAAAGACTTTCTTTCTCCAAGCAAAAAAATCAAGTTAGGTTCTGTGCTTTGACCAATTCTTGATAGCACAGCTGTTGAAAATTGAATCAAATAATTAAAAATTATGCTATTATTCGTCACTCACATCTAAAAATTGTCCGCACAGTATTGAAAGGCGCTTGCGTTACACTTCACATTTGTATGCTTAGATTCCGTAACATTAGGCTTTTGTGCCTTAAAAATACATGAGCCGAGACAATCCAAAGATTATACGGTGTCAAACTTGTCGTAATGTTTAAACAGTGAGATGTACAGTCAAAGCTATCAATGCATTCATGTTCCTCATTTCCCTACATGTTCTTTCCTTGCCGGCCATTCAGGAAACCAAATAATGAATACAGTGTGATCATCACTATGAAATAAGCAGATAGCTTAAATCATAGATCACTTAATATGTACTCTAATTGACTGCAAAAATATGTATGAAAAATGTATGATAGGAATGCTGAAACAAGAGCCAGTCAACCCATCAAGCTTGCTCCATCATTTTATTAGATCATTACAAATCTTTTAATCTCATTTCCCTGTCTTTTCTCCATTTGACTTTATGCCCTTACATTCCAAAAAATACAACAATAACAACAACAACAACAAATTACATTTATAGAGCGCCTTTCACGTCGGGAGGACGTCCCAAGGCGCTGCACAGGAGGCGTGTGACCCGAGCTGAGAGGGGAGTGTTTGGGAAGGGGTAAAACACGAAGGGGAGGTAGAAAAATTCGGGGTGGAACAAAAGGCACGATCGAAGAGGAAAGTCTTCAAACCGGCCTTGAAAGAGGAAAGGGAAGAAACGAGACGGAGGGATTGAGGGATGGCATTCCATAGGGTGGGAGCGGAGAAACTGAAGGCCTGGCCTCCGATGGTGGGGCGGTTCGGGCGGGGGGCTTGGAGCAGGCCAAGTCCTGTTGAACGGAGGGTCCGGGTGGGCTTGTAGGGGGAAAGTAGATCGGTTAAATAGGGCGGGGCAAGGCCATGTAAGGCCTTGTAGGTGAGGACGAGGATCTTGAACTCGATCCTCTGGAGGATGGGGAGCCAATGGAGATGGGCGAGGGTGGGGGTTATGTGGTCGCGGAGGCGGGTGCGGGATAATACACGGGCTGCAGAGTTTTGGATGACCTGCAGCCTGTGAATGGAGGACCTGGGGAGGCCGACGAGGAGAGAATTTCCGTAGTCCAGCCGTGAGGTGATGTATGCGTGCATGAGTGTTTCGGCAGCGCTGGAGGTAAGATAATTGCGGAGCCTGGCAATAATCCTTACACAGCACTTTTCACAGCGGTCAGTGAGACGGTGAATGGAAACAACATTAGCAAACAAGCAACAACAACATTACATTTGTATAGCACCTTTCACACCGGGAGGACATCCCAAGGTGCTCGACAGCCAGTGTTCTGGACCCAAGCTGGGGTTGGAATCAGGGAGGGTGGAGGAAAGGGGGGAAGCGAGTGACCGATGGCATGGTCGAAGAGGAGGGTCTTGAGGCAGGACTTGAAGGAGGCTAGGGAGGGGGCGAGGCGGTGGGACAGCCTGCTGAGCGGAAGGGGCGGGCAGGTTGGTAGGGGGTTAGAAGGTCATGAATGTAGGGTGGGGTGAAGCTGTGGAGGGCTTTAAATGTGAGGACCAGGATCTTAAAATGGATCATCCGGATGATGTAGAGCTAATGGATGGGGGAGATGGGGTCACGAAGCTTGAAGGGGTGAAGGACATGGGCCACAGGATTCACCACGTTGGGATGTACTCCCGATGTTGAAGGTGCTCTACAAATGTAATTTTGTTGTTGTTGTATTTGGGTGTCAACCTAGACTGTTGGTTTACAGTCCCAATATGGGACATGAGCCCACAACCTTCAGAGGCAAGAGTGCTTTTAACTGAACCAGGCTGACATCTAATAAAAGTCATGAAGGAGACAGAACAATATAAACAATGAAGGTTAAATCTCGTTTATCAGTTGACAAGCTTTTACTTGAATCTTTTCCAGTAAAACAGGTACTGGAAGAGTTCCCGCAGGTTTAAAAACATAGTACAGTATTCAGGCTTGAACATCTTTGGACAAAAAAGGTCCTTTGACTAATTTGATCTCACTCTTCCAGAATATCCGACCCTATTGTCTTCCCATTATTTCCTAAAATAAACTGCAGAAAGTTTAACATTGTAAGTGGAAGAGTGAAGGTGGAAGGTTTTATCACTTAAAAGCAAGCTGAGATTCTTGGATGTTGCTTTAGAATTAGAGGAGATTTGAAAAATCCAGCTGAGATCAGAGGAGACAGTGAAGCAAAGAATATGGAAAGTTGAAAAGAATTAAAAGTGATACCTTTAACAGTAAGAAATGATTGTTGTTGGTTAGATGTATGTGAGATATGAAGAAAGTGCTTTTCAAAGTAGAAAGGTTTCCACTACATCATCAAAGCGCATGGATGAGATCAAAGTTTATGTATTGAACTGTGAGCTAAGTGAAGATTAAGTGTGCTGAGGGCATGAAAATCAAAAGATATTGCTGAATTGTACAGTACATTACAGATTTACATTTATATAGCGCCTTTCACGTCTAGAGCGATTCCTGAGGCACATAAGGAATCATGAATTCCATGTTGAATGGATCATCAAGGAAGAGAGTGAAGTCAGTTGTAAAAAGAGTTGATGGGGTAGCTTGATTAGTGGAAAAGGCCATTACAGAGTTGAAATTACAATTTCAATAATAATAATAATCCTTGCAATTGATATAGCACCTTATTATATCTTCTCGACTTCTCAAAATGCTTCACTGAATATACTTTAAAGTGAATTGACAATATATTGTGGGCGAATCGCGGCAGCCAATCAAAATTCATCATAAATATTCCCTGCTTCACTCATTCTTCCCGGGGACACCTGAAACTATGGAGCTTTTTACCTCCCACCATTTTTTTTTCCTTCTTATAATATTCTAAAGGTAATTCCCAAGCTAAGCATGACAATAGTTACTAATTTTGACTTATCTTAATTCTCTACTATTCCTTTCAATGTCGGCAGTGAACCGTATAAAAATAGCTTTGGTTTATCACCCAGGTTCTTAAATTAAAAAAACTTCAAGGAATAAAACTGAAAATTTCTCCCTGAATCCAAAAGGTAGTATAAAAGAAACTCACGGATATTAAACTAACCCACAACCCACACTTGTCTACTCTGAGGTAGGGTCCGTCGATATGGAAATTTTCCGATTAAATATATCGATGGGCTCATATCGAGATATACCGAAATATCGATATTTTCGGGTTTTTTGTACTGCGCATGCGCGCACGGCACGCGCATTCGGAGTGCGCGCGCATCCCGGGTGCTCGCTCATTCCGGGTGCACGCGCATTCGGGGCCTATCTTCTCAGGAGGTAAATATCTTTCTCTCTCTGTGTCTCTCACTCTCTCCATCTCTGTGTTTTTCTGTCTGTGTGTCTCTGTGTCTCTCCCTCTCTCCTCTCTCACATCCCCCCCATCTCTATCTATCTGTATATTATCACATCCACCCCGTCTCTCCCCCCCCACTGCCCCACCTTCCCTCTCTCGCACACCCCACCCCCGTCGTCTCTCTCCCCCACCACCCCCCCAGCCATCTCTTTCTCCCTCCCCCCCCCAGCCGTCTCTCTCCCCCCCCCAGCCGTCTCTTTCCCCCCAGCCATCTCTCTCTCCCTCCCCCCAGCTGTCTCTCTCCCCCTCCCCCCAGCCGTCTCTCTCCCCCTCTCCCCCCCCCAGCCGTTTCTCTCCCCCTCTCCCCCCAGCCGTCTCTCTCCCCTTCCCCCCAGCCGTCTCTCTCCCCCTCACCCCCCCCCACCCCAGCAGTCTCTCTCCTCCTCACCACCCCCCCAGCCGTCTCTCTCACCCCCTACCCCTTGCATACCTGTTTATTGTATTCGAGGGCTGTGAATACAATATGACGGCTTTGCACCTCAGTCTGTGCATTGTGTATAGAGATGAGCATTCTGGGTCTTGTAGTTCAGTGTGCTCGCATCCCGATTATTTACCTCGATATATCGTTTTTTCGATATATCGATATTTTTTAAATGCCTATTTCGGCATATCGATGTGAAAATTATATCGGGTTTTAGCGATATATTGATATATCGCCGGACCCTACTCTGAGGAATTGAATCCTGCAAATGACTTACTCATTTAAGTGTCATCATGCTCTGCAAATTGTTTGATCTCTGTGTCTATACTTATCCATAAAGTTATCCATGAAGGGGCATGGCAGAGGGATTGACGCAGAGTTCCAGTCTTCAAACGGTATCTGTAAAAGGCATCAGGAGGCATTTCTTCACCGAAAAAGTAAAGCAATAAAACAGGTGTAAAGAAGCCTAGTTAAAGTCAGGGCTGGAGATGCAGTTTGATGTAGAAATAATAATAATAAATTTTGCATTTGATATAGTGCTTTTCACATCTTCTAGATGTCTTAAAGCGCTTCACAGCATATGCTGTAAAGTGTATATTTGTTGGCGAAACGTGGCAGCCACAGCAGTGTCCCACAAACAGTCGTGATTTGAAATAATCAATTTTTTTTTTGATATTATTATCAGGTGTGTGGTGTAAGGAAATTTGTCCAAGGTTTTGCCCTGCAGGAATCAAACTCAGGACTCCCACTTAAAAGGTGAGTGCTCTAACCACTAGCTGCAGGACTCCACAAATGAAAGAAGGTTGGCTGGATATTCTGAAAATAAGAAATTAACCGTAAAATGAAGGACCTTCTTCATCCATATCTCTGTTGTGATTAGGCTTGTTGATTAAAACCTACAATGAATTGTCAACAATGCCATACAAAGCCTGTCCTTTTCCCACTTCTGCTGACAAAGACCTATATGTTCCCTTATGTATTCACATTTCATGTTATCTAATTCCCATATCCAATACAATACTGTACTTACATTCATCTGTGTTAAATTTTTCCATGGCTCTTAAGCCTATCTATTTCATTTGATGGATTCCAACAAATCCTGTCAATTTCCCTTGCATTTTTCACTTGTCTGTAACTTGGAATTGTCAGCAGATTTTATAACATTATAAGAGGTTTGCAGGCCTGTATTATTTATGAACAGTCTGGATAACAGGAAACTCTGAACAAATTTTTGCAGAAACTTTGTCATTGACTCACAGATTGTGTCTTTTCTGTTCATCAATATTCCTGCTTTTCATTTTTAAATTAAGTCTTCAACACAGCTAACTTGCTCTTAGGTTTTCATTTTTTTAAAATTCCACATATCTACTTTATCAATCCAAAATATTTAATCTGCTGGATAACCCCTTATCCGCTAATTTATTTATCTCCTCAATAATTTCCAATAGTTTTGTCCACTGTGGTTTATTGCTCTATGTATATGTTAACTATTCCTGATGACCTCAACACAGACGATCTTTTGCAGTTGAACATCAGCACAAAAGCAGATGAACAATACACACATCTATAAAATACCATCAACAATTTCCTGACTACCAATGTTAGCTTGACTCACTTTCATTCTCTAAATCATATATTTCCCTGTTTTTGAACACATCACATGAAGATAACATTTGCTATCCTCCAATCTTGACCTACACCACCTCCTAAAAATATATAAATGAAACCAATTTGCTCTCTTGTTTCATGGGGTTTCCAGGAAATGTATTCCTGGAAGTCCTTCAGAAAAATTGGATTAATGTCAGTGAAAACATGAAGAATAATCCTTGTGTTTGCTATTGGGATTGTAATTTTGAAATATCTCAAAGTTCCTTTTGCAGGTAATTACTGTCAAGCGTGGTAACTGTAAATTGCTAGAAAGATGCAACAGCCAATTTGTGCTCATCAATGCCCCACAAATTGTGATTGATCAATTTATCTGGATGACCTTGATACAAGATCTTAAACATCCACTTGAACAAGCAGGCAGGTTCTCAGTTTAATGTTTCAAACAAAGGTCGATAGCTTTGATGATGTTAGACTAAGGATCAATCTAGACTGTGAGGTCAAAGACCCAACTCGAGGCCTGAACTCACTAGCTTCTCTGACAAGTGAGCTCACCTGACATCTGCGGGACCATAGATATAGATTTAACAGGACAGTGAATATTTTATGCAGGTGACCTTTAAATATCCATTCAGCTAAATATTGGAAGATGGATCCAATTAGTTTCCAACCCACTTGGAAGCACATTAAGATAATTTGAAGATGTGATGAGGCACTGTGTCAAATGCTACAATCATAACTGTTTATCTAACATTTGTGTGTGGAAATAATGAGGCCAAAGAAATTAAATTGCAACTGGTATCAAGGGAAATAGCAAAAACTTTTCTATAAGTACATTAGGAAAGAGTGGTGAAGGAGGAGGTGGTCCCATGAAAAATTGAATGGGAACATCAACTGTAAAGGATAAGAGTGTGGTAAAAACATTGATAGTTATCACAATGGAAAAAGGGAAAAAGGTATCTGATACTGAAGGTGCACAGAAAATAAGAGTTTAATGAAAGGTATAAACTAACAGGGATGAGTAGACAGTGAAAAATTGTAATGGGATTGAAACTGAATCAATCTCCAGATCTAGATTATTACCATCCGAGGATAGTAAACGAAATATGCAAAGAAAGTGGAAATGCATGAGTTATAATCTTCCAAAATATTCAATCTTCTGAATCTGTATTCAGAGGATTGAATATTTGGAAACTAATACACATAGCAAGAGAGGAAGAAACAATTCAGGTTACAGGATGGTAACGATAGGATATAGTGAATTTAATGCCAGCAGTAAGAAAACAATTAGAATTCATAATCAGAGGCAGAATCAATTACCTTTTCGACAAAGATGATAAGGAATAGTCACCAGTGTTTTATAAAGGGTAGGTTGTATTTAACCAATTTAATATATTCCTTGATAAAAAACAAATTTAAGCTGAGGTAGAGAAGATCTATTAACACTATCAATATCAATTTCCAGAAGAAATTTAAACAAGATCAACACACAGAAATCAATACCTAGAATTAAGGTGCATAGAACAGAAGGTGACCTGGTGCATGGATTAGAAATTGGTTTTGCAGAATAAAGGCAGGGTAGGATAATTTTCTGCTCGTCAGTCAATTACAAGCAATATCCCACCAGGATCAATCTTGTGGGCATCAGTGTTTCAGGTTATATACAACTGACCAGGATATAGGAATATAAGGACATTTTTCCAAGTTTGTAAGGGGCACTAATTTAGTTCAGTGAATGCTGAAGAAGAATGTAGGAAAATAGAATAAGCAAAGTGGTGAATGATTGGCAGATGGATTTGAATGTGGCCAAATGTGAGTGCACTCTGGACCTAAGAATCGCAGATGATAATACATGCTGAATGGAGAGGAACTAGACAGGGCAGATGAACAAACAGATCTAAGGATTCAAGTACTGTACACAAGTCACTAATAAGATAGTTCACAGCCAATTGGGGATTTCAGGATCAATGGAATAACCTTAAATGAGTGCACTTATAGATTGCATTTATATAGTACCCTTCATGCAGGATAACAACTCAGATCACTTCACAGAGATAGTGCCAAATGCCAAGCCAGGGAGGAGGATTAGGAGCAGGTTACCATAGGCGCGTTTGAAGAAGCTGTTTTTAGGCGGGATTTAAAGACACATAGAGGTGGTGGGGGTAAATGAGTAGGAGTATATAGTCGGCTTTCTTGCTCTCCTTCCCCCTACCCCGACGCCTCCCCCTTGCTATCTTTTCCCCCTTTTTCCCCTAATCCCATTTCCATGACTGTTTGTGGGATATTGCTGTGTGCAATTTGGCTGCCACGTTTCGCCCACAAATATACAGTCAATTTTCTTACTCCTTTTCATCCTGCCCTGACCCCTTCCCACCTGCTCTTGTCCCTACCTAACCGTACATCACCTTGGGACATACTCTCGATATGAAAGGCGCTATATAAATGTAAGGATTGATTGATTGGTTGGTTGGTTGATTGATTGATTGGTTGGTTGCTTGATTGGTTGCTTGATTGATTGATTGATTTTTCTTCATTGCTGAAGGCTCAACCATCAATGATGAAGTGGCGACTGCCTTGAATTTGCCCCTCTCTTTTCCTTTTATACATTGCTCCCTCTCAGTGAAGTTATCTGTAGACACGCGAGTTATATCAGAAGACACGCAAAATTACTTCCCCTCCAGCTGTGACATGGAATCCACCGATGCTCTGTCCTCTTGCTTGTCAAAAATCAAAGCCTCCCATCAATGTCTTCTCACCTATGGCTCTGACCTCTGCCTAGGGGGATACAGGGTCCCTTGCTGGGGGCTTCTTAATGTCCTCAGTGTACATTATTGTGTTAAGATGATGTAAAAGCTGAACGCGGTCTATTGTTTCCATTACTAGTTTTTAACAACAGGTGGTCTGTAAATGTCGGACTTACTCCAGAGCCAGAGAACTAGGGAATAATTCATAATATAAGACTTTTCCTCTCACCAGCGAGCTGCTGCTTAAGGTTTGAAGCTTTGTTGTATTGACTTTACTCTGTGTCAACCAATTGAAGTCATTAACTTATTTGTGTCCTACAAAAATGAGACCTCTTGAGAAGAGCATGATTCCCTTTTCTACAATGCTGTGAGTTTGTTTTTATTGTAAGCTTGGCTCAGTGGATAGCACTCTTTCCCAGTCAGAAGATCTAGTCAGTGGAGTCCTGTACCATAGTGATTAGAGCACTTGCCTTGCAAGCATGAGTCCTGGGTTTGATTCTAGGCAGGGCAAAACTTTGGGCAATTTTCCTTACGCCATATGCCTGATAATGATCCCTCAAGAAAAAAACAATAATAAATTGGTAATTTCAATCCATGACTGTTTGAGGGACACTGCTGTGCACAACTGGCTGCCACATTTCGCCCACAAAATATACAGTCAATTCACTTTACTGTATACAAATGTAATTTTGTTGCTGTTATATTCTGTGAATCGGTTTCGACATCTAGAAAACATGAAAAGCGCTACCTCAAAAGCATGGATTATTAATTTTATTATTGGTAATGTCGCTCATTGTCACTGACATTTGAAAATTTAACAACAATCTACTGATTGATTGTAATTTAAACAATCAGTTATGATGTTACATCTCAGCATTTGCAGCATTCTTGCCAGGCAAGAACAAGGTACTACTGCATCCCAGTGTTCAACTCATGTGAGGTGTACACACATCCATCACGTCTGGGTTGAAGATCCATGATATTGTGAAGCAAACATCCCTCCATATAAATGATGTTCTCTGATATAATAAGTGACTATTCTATTACATTTTTCTACTCTTCCAAATTACCTAAAATTGTATGCAACTGGGATTTGCTTTATTTATATAAAAGAAATATTGTTTTTTGTGTCAAGACCTCCTGGTTGGTAGATGGCAAAACTAAACCCATTTACATTTACAGTGTAATAAACCTGAGTTACGAAATCTACCGCTGGTAATCAATATTGATTTGTTCAGCTTTAAACAATTGTATTGCAGTAGTTTATATAGTCTGTAAATTGTCCGCACAAACACATTTGCTGGCCATATGTCTACAGGTATTGTGATTTGGTTCCAAGGCATCAAATTCACCTTCAAGTGTTTTAATCAACTTTCACTGACTTTAAAGAAAAAAATCGCAAAGGTGGCAAATTTATGAAATTCAACATCTGCTTTCTCTGCTCACTATGAGATACACTAACAATTTATTGGGAGATATTGTGGGCACTTCAATAAAGTTAATGAAAAGTTGAACAAACTGCTGAGCAGACTGATTTATTATTCAAAACAAATTTCTTGTGGCAACCTTTTCTATCAAGGTTAAAACACTTGCTAAAGCAGTTGGAGGAAACAATAATATTAATCCTTGCATTTGATATAGCACTTTTCACGTCTTCTAGACATCTCAAAGCACTTTACCAAACATACTTTAAATTGAATCGACTGTATACTTTGTAGGCGAAACGTGGCAGCCAATTGCATGCAGCAGTGTCCCACAAACAGTCGTGGGTTGACATGACCAATTCTTTATTTTTTTCCCAAAGGACGTGAGGAGTAAGGAAACTTGTCCAAGGTTTTGCCCTGCCTGGAATCGAATCCATGTCTCTTGCTTGCAAGGCAAGAGCTCTCTAATCACTGAACTACAGTACTCTGCTCCCTGAAAGCAATTGATTTGAGGAAGGAAGCAAACAATTGTAAGTGTAACCAGAAATCTACTGTTGGCTTATTTACTCTAGGCCTGACCTGATGCCACTGAGCTTAAAAAATATTTAAATCCGTATTCCTAGAGGGTGGAAGGAATTATGTGGTTGAAAGCATGCACTTAGCAGTTTTACTGAGCAGTTGTAAATTGGGAAGAAAACTAATTTTCTTTTAAACATTGACTTTGCAACACCCCCACACAAAATTACCAGCAAGAAGTGGGCATTGTTGTGAACAGACATGTTACCTACAGGTTTGCTGTACCACAAGGGTATTTTGCATATTATCTTTCCCTGCAGATTAACGTAGTTAAAATAATTAGCATTTCTTATTACACATTTATACAATAAGTGGTTAAGTGATTCAACTGTATTACATCATTCAGAGCAAAGATATTGTCCAAGAGAGATGGGATAACAATTAAAAAAATTACATTCAGCTTCCTCTTCTTAAGAAGCTTCCCAAAGTTGCTTGGGAGTCAAGCTTTAAGATGGGTTTTGAAATGGGGGGAAGTGGATGGAGTTCCAGAGAGCGGGGGCAGAATGGCAAATAGTTACTCAAGTTGTAGATCATTCAAAACAGAATGATCTCCGGTGCAGGATCAGGCCAATTGGGAAGTGAATTATGATGTGATTCTAATACATTTATGAAAACATCTGTCCTACTGAGAATACTCTTACTATTTTATAGTAATCCCTATTTTTTTAATAAAATAGGGATAACTATAAAATAGTAATCCCTATTTTATAAAATATACCTCTATGTATTTTGACAAACAATTCAATTAATGAGTAGTGATCATTTTATTTACCTCAATTTCATTGACATCTCCTTTACTGCAGATTGAAACTCATTCTGCGTATGTTACTACAAGCTAGGGAACGGCGATATATTGGTATATCGGTAAAACCCGATATAATTTTCATATCGGTATGCCGATATAGACATTTTTAAAATACCGATATATCGAAAAACGGTATATCAAGGTAAAAAATCGGGATGCGAGCACAATCAACTACAAGACCCAGAATGCTCATCTCTATACACAATGCACAGACCGAGGTGCAAAGCCGCCATCTTGTATTCATAGTCCTCGAATACAATATACAGGTATGCAAGGGGTGGGGGAAGAGAGACGGCTGTGGGTGGGGGGGGTGAGGCGGAGAGAGACTGCTGGGGGGGGGTGAGGGGGAGAGAGATGGCTGGGGGGGGTTGAGGGGGAGAGAGACGGCTGGGGGGAGGGGGAGATAGATGGCTGGGGGGGGGAGAGGGGGAGAGAGACGGCTGGGGGGGGAGACGGGGAGAGAGACGGCTGGGGGGGGGAGGAGAGGGGGAGAGAGACGGCTGGGGGGAGGAGGAGAGGGGGAGAGACGGCTGGGGGGAGGGGAGATAGACGGCTGGGGGGGGGGAGAGGGGAGAGAGACGGCTGGGGGGGGGGAGAGGGGGAGAGAGACGGCTGGGGAGGGGAGAGGGGAGAGAGACGGCTGGGGGGGGGTGAGAGGGGGAGAGAGACAGCTGTGGGGGAGAGAGACAGCTGTGGGGGAGAGGGGGAGAGAGATGGCTGGGGGGGAGAGAGATGGCTGGGGGGGAGAGGGGGAGAGAGACACGGCTGGGGGGGGGGAGAGGGGGAGAGAGACGGCTGTGGGGGGAGAGGGGGAGAGAGAGACGGCTGGGGGGGGAGGAGAGGGGGAGAGAGACGGCTGGGGGGAGGGGGAGAGAGACGGCTGGGGGGGAGGGAGAGAGAGACGGCGGGGGGGGGGGGAGGAGAGAGGGAGAGAGACGGCGGGGGGGGGGAGGGGGGGAGAGACGGGGTGGATGTGATAATATACAGATAGATAGAGATGGGGGGGGATGTGAGAGAGGAGAGAGGGAGAGAGACATAGAGAAACACAGACAGAAAAACACAGAGATGGAGAGAGTGAGAGACACAGAGAGAGAAAGATATTTACCTCCTGAGAAGATAGGCCCCGAATGCGCGCGCGCATGCGCAGTACGAAAAAACGGAAAATATCGGTATTTCGGTATATCTTGATATGAGCCAACCAATATATCCATATCCGGAAAATTCCCATATCGCCGTTCCCTACTACAAGTCAAAGGGAAATTTACTCAAGTAGTCTTTTGTTAGCTTTGGCACAACGTGGTCATCAGCTATGTTACTTTAGGGACACCACCAACAGCCTGGTCCTGTCTTCAATTGAGGATGGGCACTGATAGGGACTAATGGTTTAATAGTTACTGGATAGTACTGATATGATTAGGTGTAAACCGCAAGCAGAAGTGAGTAACAGCAGAGCTGAGTGCAAAGATCCAATCAGGCCATGATCACACGCTCAAATACTGAAGGTTCATTTGAACATCATGTGAATGCCATAGGACTTATAGTTAGTTCCAATCAGAAAACATTCAAAAAGATTCTGTCCACAACACAGACATGGTCAGCAACCTTGAGCAAAAGGGAGAGAAACAATTTGTCTGCACTATAGCTACACCCCTTTCTTTTTTTTGTTAGTTCAGAATCACTTAGAAACTGCTTTGAAACTTTTTCGCCTGTACTTTTGAACACGTGCTGAATAAACTTTGAAAAACCACTTCTCGGACTTCTTTATGAAGAAATACATGATCTGACAGGCACACATATTTGCATTGGATAGTGATCAAGGGGAGGAATGCTGCTCAATTTCGCTTCTTTATCCAAAGCTACTTAGAGCATCTCCATCATTGCTTCATCCAGAATCACCTAACATTGCACACATCAGACCCAAGACTTTGCTGATCAACCCGACTCCACTGCATCATGTTGTGCACTTTGAGACCTGTGGTCATTTCTTTGTGCTTGTAATTGATTATAGGTAGTTCGAGGTGAAGAAACACACGTTAAATGTTTAACAAGAAGCTTTATTTCCAATTAATTATTCATGTAGAGATCTTTTCAAATATTTATAGTGATTGTAGCATTGTATTTACATGTTTGCTGATGTATTGCTAATGTAATAGAATAATCGGTTAAATATTTAAGAGATGTTATTGAAGATCCAACATGCATTTATTTGGGGTGTTACATATTTATTAAATATTAAGTGTTTTCTTGAAACAAAGATATACAATGTAAATTAGCCAACTCCTTGGATTAAATGTTATTGACTGTTGTCCCCTGTCACTTGGGCTGACTTCGTCACTAAAATAATTCTTGCTTTTGATATTGGACGATGTCTCAAAGCACCACAGGATTTATTGGAAAGTGTAGCAACTGTGTATATTTTGTAGGCAAATGCATCAATCTATCTACACACAGCAATATTCCACAAACAACCATGAAGCGAACAGACAATTTTATCTGGGGGATTGTTATTCATAAAGGAATCTACAATTGAACCCTTGGATTGCTGAGGTGCCAGGAAAAGATCCTGCCCTGTGGTTCAGTGGTTGGAGCACTTGTCTTGCAAGCAAGAGACCTGGGTTCGATTCCAGGCAGGGTAAAACATTCGGCAAGTTTCCTTACCCCACACGCCTGATAATAATACCTCCAAAAAAAGAAACGATAATAAATTGGTCAATACAATCCACAACTGTTTGTGGGATACTGCTGTGCACAATTGGCTGCTGTGTTTCGCCCACAAATACACAAACGCCGTCCGGCGAGGAGGGCGCTATATAAATCAAAGTTGTTGTAGTTGTTGTTGTTGTAGTTAACTCACTTTGCAGTATATTCTGTGAAGCACTATGAGACGTCTAGAAGATGTGAAAAGCGCTATATCAAATGCAAGGATTATTATTATCCTGTTTTATATTCATGGACAGCAAAGTTTTATGGTCCCAACATATATAACAACAACAACAACAACAATTTACATTTATATAGCGCCTTTCACTTCGGGAGGACGTCCCAAGGCGCTAAACAAGAGGCATGTGACCCGAGCTGGGAGGGGAGTGTTTGGGAAGGGGTGAAACACAAAGGGGAGGTAAAAGAGTTCGGGGTGGAACAAAAGGCACGATCGAAGAGGAAAGTCTTCAAATCGGCCTTGAAAGAGGAAAGGGAAGAGGTGAAACGGAGGGATTGAGGGATGGCATTCCATAAGGTGGGAGCGGAGAAACTGAAGGCCCGGCCTCCGATGGTGGGGCGGTTCGGGCGGGGGGCTTGGAGTTGGCCAAGTCCTGTTGAACGGAGGGCCCGGGTGGGCGTGTAGGGGGAGAGAGTAGATCGGCTATATAGAGCAAACCGCTCAAGGTATACACAATAATAAAATTGGTCATTTCAATCCATGACTGTTTGTGGGACACTGCTGTGCGCAATTTGCTGTGCATTTCACCCACAAATATACAGTCAATTCACTTTACAGTATATTTTGTGAAGTACTTTGAGACATCTAGAAGACGTGAAAAGCACTATATCAATATAATCAATATATAATAATAAAAATCCTATCATTTGATATAGCACCTGATCACATCTTTGAGAAGTCTCAATGTGCTTCACAGAATATATTGTAAAGTGAATTGATTGTATATCTGTGGGCGAAACATGGCAGCCAATTGTGCACAGCAATCGTATTTTGTGGACAATCATATAATGCTGAAAGTAATACTGTTACAGTGATAAAGTTACTTCAACGTCAGAAATCATTTTATTACTTGAACAGTAATCGTGAAGTAAGACAAAGGCTAAAAAGAAACAACAACAACAAAATTACATTTGTACATTTGCACATTTGTACAGTGCCTTTCACTTTGGGAGGACGTCCCAAAAAGAAAAGTGATGGAAAATATGAACATATTATCCTGCCAAGTTTACCTTCCTCCTAATCCCTCCCTCACACCCTGCTCTCTCCATCATAATATAAATTCTAAAGTTTAATCTACCCTGTCTGTCTTCTTTTCTTACCATTTTGGCCAGATCTTTCTCTCCGTTCCTTTTGATCATCTCAATATCTTTTAGTTGTTGTTTTCTTGGCTTCAATGATTGACATTGCAGCAGAACAATCATAAAAATGTCCAAATCTGATAAACAGAGCCACTGACCCTCACAACCTGACAAGTCACAGACCGATAAGCTTGTCCACAATGTTTTAAAGCTTTGAAATAGTATTTAGTTTCCGATTTACTTCACTACATTCTGTAACACTGCCAAGTATCTTTTCTAAAATGAAACGTCCAGGTTATGACAGTATACTCCTCAAGCTCCTGTATTTTGATGCCGATGAATATACTTTGTGTACATTAGCATGACTGCAAATGTTTACTTAGCAGACAGTGAGCAATGCAACAGACTGTGGCGCCAGACTTGTGGATGAGGAGCGGTTTGTGAATGCCAGAACCTGGAGATTTAATGACTAGCCTTTGAATTGACAATTGAATTTAAGAAGGAGACAGATATGCACCAACAAATCCCTTCATGCCCCAGCACATCCCATCTATCTCTTACACCACTATTCTGCCTACCCACTCCCCTCGGTAAATGTGGGTTTACGTGCATGACCCGCATCCATTGCTCCACCACTCTGCTCCACCATTGATGGACAAGCCTTGAGCATCTAAGCATCAAATGTTTTAACTATTCTCCTCATCTCCACCCCATCTTGCCCCAATCTCAATCTCACACCCCCACCCCTCCCCCCACTGTCTCATCCCCCGTCATCCATTCCATCACTAAAAACCTATCTGATCAATTCCACCTACAGTAATCCACCAGCTACTCCTCTTTGGCTCACGGGCGCTACGAGATGCCTTCCGGCATGAAGGGCTTTGTATAAATGCAAGTTGTTGTTACTGCTCGCACAGTCCTCTTGAAGAACCCAAAGACATTCTACATGAAGGGGACTAGATAAATACAAGATCCTCCAGTCTTGTTACAACTATTGGTCTTTCAGAAAATGTAATGAACTGGGCAGAGCCACCTCTATTCTGAGACAAATCTGAGGTCTGGATGCCACTGTCTGATTAGATAGGACTGTGTAAGCTTACTTTGTGCAGTTGGATAGAGATCCGAAGCTTATAAAGAATTGAAAATGTTAATAAAAATCCTTCCATATACATGAACTCTGTGGAGAGCAAAGCCTTTAAGCGTTCACAATGATTTATTTTTAAATTGCTATTTTCATTCAACCAGAACTGAAGATTTCTTCAGGCATTCGCAACACAGCAATCTGAGAAAAAACCCTGTACAGGAATTGAACTGATCATTGGAGGCGGTAGTTCCAGAGGTGAGGGAAATGTGTTGGGTGCAACAACAACCTGTAGGATAATCAGGCAAGTTAGGAAACCAACAGGCACAAGAATTAATTTACAAAGTGAATTTGTTGGCCCTGTATTTACAGTCCACACAGACATTCTCTTTGCTCTTTTTGTACATATGGTATCTCATTTGTTCAAAAATAGATCTTTCCCCCCGCACCCCCCACCCAATAATATGCTTGGCCCAGTATAAGTGCAAGAGTAAAAATTAAGGAAATGAAAAATTCAGCTGACACAACCAGCTGGGAGACTTGAGGCGAAAGAATATTACAAAACCTGAATGAAAGCTTATTAGGTTGACATTTCAATCCTACATATATATATGTTATATATAATAAAATTATATATGTTGTACACACATACACAATGTTATTTACAAACTGAATTTGTTTAGAACATCTGTTAAATGCTGCATTATTGCCAATGGATAATAGGATATTTTGGCCCACATAGTTGTACAGAAATGTCAGATGAAGCAGCAGATTGTCCTGTTTAAGCAGCAGCACTTCAATAAGAATGCCTTCCTAACCAACCTTTCCCTCTCCTCAGGCACCGTCCCTACCTCCCTTAAAACAGTCACCATCACCCCTATCCTGAAGAAACCCTCCCTTGATGCGTCGCAACCATCAAGCTATCGACCCATCTCCAACCTCCCGTTTTTATCTAAGGTCCTTGAAAGAGCGGTTGCCTCCCAGCTCCGCTCTTTCCTTTCAACTCACTCACTCTTTGAACCCCTCCAATCAGGTTTCCGCCCTGTTCACAGCACAGAAACTGCCCTGGTTAAGGTTACAAATGACATCCTAACCGCCTGTGACCAGTGCTCCTTTTGCCTCCTCGTCCTCCTTGACCTGTCTGCTGCGTTCGACACAGTCGATCACACCATCCTCCTCCAACGTCTTTCCTCCCACCTCAACCTTCAAGGCACAGTCCATGACTGGTTCCATTCCTACCTGACCCACCGTTTACACTTTGTAACTTCCAATGGTTTTTCCTCAAACCCCCGCACAGTTTCTCATGGCGTCCCTCACGGATCTGTCCTCGGCCCCCTCCATTTCACCATTTACACGCTCCCTCTGGGAGATGTCATCCGCAAACATGGGGTAAATTTCCACATGTATGCGGACGACACCCAGCTGTACCTCTCTGCCTCATCCCTCAACCCCCAGACCATCGATGTTCTGACAGCATGTCTGTCCGACATTGAGTCCTGGACGAGGGACAACTTCCTCCAATTGAACGTGAGTAAGACCGAGGCCCTCCTGATCGGCTCAAGCCAGCGCCTCCGCACAACGGGCGCTGCCAGCCTCAACATCCAAGGCTGTAGATCAGACGTTCGACCAAAAACTCTCCTTCCTCCCCCACATCCGTGCCTTGACTGGCACCGCTTACTTCCACCTGCGCAACATTGCCAGGCTCCGCAATTATCTTACCCCCCGCGCTGCCGAAACACTCGTGGATGCGTACATCACCTCAAAGCTGGACTACGGAAACTCTCTCCTCGTCGGCCTGCCCAGTTCCTCCATTCACAGGCTGCAGGCCATCCAAAACTCTGCAGCCCGTGTACTATCCCGCACCCGCCTCCGCGACCATATAACCCCCACCCTCGCCCGTCTCCACTGGCTCCCCATCCTCCAGAGGATCGAGTTCAAGATCCTTGTCCTCACCTTCAAGGCCTTACATGGCCTTGCCCCGCCCTACTTAACCAATTTACTCTCCCCCTGCAAGCCCACCCGGACCCTCCGTTCAGCAGGACTTGGCCTGCTCCAAGCCCCCGCCCGAACCACCCCAACATCGGAGGCCGAGCCTTCAGTTTTTCTGCTCCAACCTTATGGAATTCCATCCCCCAATCCCTCCGTCTCGTTTTTTCCCTTTCCTCTTTCAAGGCCGGTTTGAAGACTTTCCTCTTCGACCGTGCCTTTTGTTCCACCCCGAATTCTTCGACTCCCCTACTTGTCTCACCCCTTCCCGAACACTCCCCTCCCAGCTCGGGTCACACGCCTCCTGTGCAGCGCCTTGGGACGTCCTCCCGACGTGAAAGACGCTTTATAAGTGTAATTTGTTGTTGTTGTTGTAGTTGAAGCTACAAACATGCACTGTAACCCATTAGTATGATAAGGACTCAGTGAATGTCACTGCCGCACAGCAGCTCGCCTGTCCTGCCGGGATGACCTCCTTCACTGAAGTGGCTGATGGAAGCTTCCAAATTAACATGCGTTGTTTGAAAAAGAGATAAAAAGGAATTGCATTGCTTTAAGGCATATGCCACCAAGTATATGCTCATTAGGACTATCTGCAGCACTGCATCGTTCAAGAGGTTGCACGCAGTAGGAGTGCTATTTCTTATAGCAGACTTCAGTTTTTATATATATATTTTTTGAAAGTCCTACAGCTTTTCACTGTCAAACCAGAAATAAACCCTATGTGTCCCCTGAAAGGTTTTCCGCAGATGTTTTGCAGTGGTATAAACTGATCCAGAAATAATCTTACACCATTAACCACATGCTATAATTGCTTCTGAATACCCTACTGGTGAAGCAAATTATTTCTCAGTAACAGCTGTTTTCATCCCTGGAGACCACTCAAGGTGTAAACTGGTTAAATAAATTGGCATGTAAGCCACACAGATATTTGTACTCTGTTTAGGATCCTTCCTGTGTCTGTCCTGCCTTCTTCTACCAAAATGCTGGTATCCAGTTGCTTTGATTGACCCACATTTCATTTTGAATGCTTTAGGGATACACTGTAGTTCTGAATATAATCATCTTAAATTTGGGTTGGGGGTTTTGTAAAAACAATACCTGCAAAGCAACAGCTCAATGTCACCTCCACTGGTTTCATTTCATTTAACCTCATAACATATTCATTTGTATTATAGATGAAACCTGCAGTTATTCTGCCACACACACTACAATTAATTGCCTGTTAAAATAATAATTTGCAACAATTTGTACATCAAAAATACTCCTGACTGCATGCAAATTGGAGTGGGTGAATCACATACAAAAACTACACAGAGAACTGGCTATTAAGAGCACAACCTTACCCGATTTCAGCATTCAATACAAATACTGTGCCAAGTTTGTTGCACAATTTGATGTCAAATTGTGGCAAAATGTAGCTTGAAACATTGCAATAACTTCATGAGTGCAAAATTAGCCCACCAGAATATATTGCCTTTTTTAAAAAAAAACAGATTTCACTTTGTTGTAGGACATGATTATCAATTATAATCTTTTCACACATACCTTTGTTTCATGAAGTAAGATACTTTTTGAACAGACACATGAAAATTAGTTGTGTTTCTTAAAATCCAATTTAGCAAAATATTCATTCTCATGAAGAAGCCTATAGCATAATTATGGCTATCCAAACCCGACAGAGTTCCATCCTCCACATGGAAATTCCAGTGTCTGGAATGTAATGCGCACCCTCTCCCTAGAGCTCTATCCAACTTAACTAATTATTTTAGTGTATTAGGCACAGGTTGGCAAGAGCTAAGACTTGTGGACCTCAGAGTGTGCGATGGGGGTACTGCTGATGTATAATTAGCTAAAACCACATACAGTAAAAGCTTGTTTATATGGCACCCAACCAACCGGAATGCTCAATCAACTGGTATCTCCCAATACAATTTACCATTCAAGCAAACGGATCTCATATCAGAGCCATCCGGGACACTCGCAATGCATGCGCACTTATTGAGTTAACGAACATTGGAATTTTTATTTTACCGATCATTTTACCAAGTGTGCTGGAATGCTTTATTGGTAAGTATCCATACAATATTCTGTTATTATTTAGTTTATTATTAATATGGTATGTTTTAAAATAGGTACATTTTTTGTGCAGGATTTTCGGCAACTTGCCGCTTGAACATCCGGCATATTTAATTAAACGGCAACGGACAGATCCCAAGAGTGCCGGATAAACAAGCTTTTACTGCAGTTTGTCATTGAAAGCACTGTCTGGCAATTTTCCCACTGCTTGTCCAGCTAGGCCAACCATACGTATCCATTGGGGCTTTGGCAGGAGCTGAGTGGGAATAATCAATGCCCCCAATGACCGATCAATCCTTGAAATCCTGGCGATGACCCAGGCCAACTGTCGTCAGCAGTGTCGTGGAGTACTGCGAATCCACCTGACTCAGGATCCAAGACTCCCACAGAAGAGTGACTCGATTCTAACATTTCATTGCCAAGCATGATGCCATTTCACCAAAGGAAACCCTTTAGCTCTCCCTCAAGGATAATTTCACCTAACAATATAGTCAATACACTTTGGAGTAGGGTCCGGTGATATATCGATATATCAGTTATCTCCGATATAATTTTCATATCAATATGCCGATATAGACATTTCAAAAAAGCCGATATATCGAAAAAACCCGCACTGAACTACAAGACCTAGAATGCTCATCTCTACACACAATGCACAGACCGAGGTGCAAGCCGCCATATTGTATTCATAGTCCTCGAATACAATATACAGGTATACAAGGGGTGGGGGGGGGGGGAGAGAGAAGGCGGGGGGGCGGTGGGAGAGAGACAGCAGGGGGGTGGGGGTAGGGGTGGGGGAGAGAGGGACGGCGGCGGGGGGGGGGAGAGAGGGACGGCGGCGGGGGGGGGAAGAGGGACGGCAGCGGGGAAGGGGGTGGGGGGAGAGAGGGACGGCGGTGTGGGGAAAGAGGGACGGTGGAGGGGTGGGGGGGGAGAGAGGGACGGCGGCGGGGGGGGGGGGGGGGGGGGGAGAGAGGGATGGCGGCGGTGGGGGGACGGGACAGACGGGAGTGGGGGAGACGGGGGGGGGGATGTGATATTATACAGATAGATAGAAAGAGACGGGGGGGATGTGAGAGAGGAGAGAGACACAGAGACACAGACAGAAAAACACAGAGATGGAGAGAGTGAGTGTGAGAGACACAGAGAGAGAGAGATATTTACCTCCTGAGGAGATAGGCTCCGAATGCGCGCGCACCTCCGAACGCGCACACACCTTGCGACGTGCGCGCATGCGCAGTACAAAAGCCCCGAAAATATCAATATCTCAGTATATCTCGATATGAGCCCATCGATATATCTAAATTGGAAAATTTCCATATCAACGGACTCTACTTTGGAGTAAATCCTATTAAGTGCTTTGAGATATTCTCCTGTTGTGAAAGGTACAAAATCAAATCCAAGTATATTAGAGTATTATTATTTCTCAGCATGAGAAACTATTTGCGCACATTGTGAGTAGAAACTGAAATGTTAATACTGTACATTGGGTTTGTTGATGAGAGCAGCACAGAGGGAAGATTGTGTTGAAATATAAAGTATTAAAATATGCACCTATAAATATTTGTTTCATAAAGTAAGTTACTTTTTGAACAAACACATAAGAATTAATTTGTGAACAGATGCCCCTGAATTAGCAGCAAGTTTTTTCCCCCCCATCTTAAAATCCAATTCAGCAAAGTATTCATTCTCATGCAGCTCTGACATTTTCATTTTGCCAACAAGACTACAGCACTATTTAATATTGCCTGACATTTTAATCCAGTATAAAGGATCACCATTCTCGCTTTGCATAAAAGATAATTTGACATACCCATGTTAAAGTCTATGATTCAATCCCAAATGAATCATGGATGCACCCGCCTTATTTGCATCTATTTAAAAGGAGAGGATTCCAATGAAGGCAAAGCCTTCAGTGTTCAAATTTACAATGACTTCACATAATATTAGATTATACAATTTACAGTTTCCTTAAGGTAGTAAGAAAACTACAGTACATGCCTTGAGTATCACAGACTGGGAAATCTCTTAAAGTTAATACTGTATTGTTCTAAACATTGCAGTGTGCCAGTGCGTCAGTGACAGAACGGACAGGGGGGAACTGACCCCCAACAAAAGATTAAACACAGAAGCTAACGGATTATGTCACATCAGTCCTTTGCTGGCCCTTCACTGTGTCTCTTGGAAATTAGAAATGGCCCTTTAAGATACCGATGAATATCAAAAGAAAGGCAAAGGCAAAATACTGCAGGTATTGGAAATCTGAAATAAAAACTGAAGTCGCTGGGAACACTTTGTGGAGAGAGGAAAGTGAGTTAACGTTTCAGGTCGATGAACTTTTGTTCTGATGAAAGGTCATCGACCTGAAATGTTCATTCATCAGAAGAAAGTGTTGCTGTCTTAACAGTGGTGTGTTGCCTACAGTGGTGAACAATGGAGTCAATTGTGACTTTATCTAGCCAATAATTGCACATCTTTCAGATCAGCCAACCAGCAATAATAATAATATAATAATAATAATCCTTGCATTTGATATAGAGCTTTTCATATCTTATCGATGTCTCACAGCGCTTCACTGAATACCGTAAATACCCGCGTATAAGGCGCACTTTTTTTCACGTCGGAAGATCTCGAAAGCTGGGGGTGCGCCCTATACGCAGGAACAAGAAATTTTGAGCTTCGGAAATACAGTAAACAGGAGGGGCGGCCGGCGCGCTGTCAGCCGGGGTTTGGTCAGTGTCCAGCGGGGGTTGGGGGGGAGCGGGTGGTAGCGCTTCGGTCTTGGTCGCCCAGGCAGCGGCAGCAGCAGCGGACTTCAGTGCTGTGCCTGCTGCCTGCCTTCTGCCTAACCCAGTCTACCTCCCTCCCTCACTCTCCTGCCTCCCTCCCTCCCTCCCTCCCTCGCCTGCCTCCCTCCCTCGCCTGCCTCCCTCCCTCCCTCCCTCCCTCTCTCCCTCCCTGCCTGCCTCCCTCTCTCCCTCCCTGCCTGCCTCCCTCTCTCCCTCCCTCCCTCCCTCCCTGCCTGCCTCCCTTTCTCACTCCCTCCCTCCCTCCCTCCCTGCCTGCCTGCCTGCCTCCCTTTCTCCCTCCCTCCTCCCTCCCTGCCTGCCTGCCTCTCTCCCTCCCTCCCTCTCTCCATCCCTCCCTGCCTGCCTCCCTCTCTCCCTCCCTGCCTGCCTCCCTCTCTCCCTCCCTGCCTGCCTCCCTTTCTCCCTCCCTCCCTGCCTGCCTGCCTCCCTTTCTCCCTCCCTCCCTGCCTGCCAGCCTCCCTCCTCCCTCCCTGCCTGCCTGCCTGCCTCTCTCCCTCCCTCCCTCTCTCCATCCCTCCCTGCCTGCCTGCCTCTCTCCCTCCCTGCCTGCCCTGCCTGCCTCTCTCCCTCCCTCCCTCTCTCCATCCCTCCCTGCCTGCCTGCCTCTCTCCCTCCCTGCCTGCCCTGCCTGCCTCCCTCTCTCCCTCCCTACCTGTCTCTCCTGCCTCCCTCCCTTCTGCCGGCAATATCATCGAAAATGCTACCGTTTTTTTTTCACCAAGAAAAGGTCAAAAGTGGGGATGTGCCTTATATGCGGGTATTTACGGTATACTGTAAAGTGAATTGACTGTATATTTGTGGACGAAACACGGCAGCCAATTGTGCACAGCAGTGTCCCGCAAACAGTGGTGGATTGAAATGACCAATTTTTTTTATTATTGTGGGGGGGTTTTCAGACAGATTATTATTAGGCATGTGGAGTAAGGAAACTTGCCCAAGGTTTTGCTCTGATCTGCCTGGATTCAAACACATCCCTCACGCTTGTAAGGCGAGTGCTCTAACCACCGAGCTACAGGACTCAATCAAGAGTCACTTCAGAGAGAGAAAAAAACCACAAACAAATATTCTACAAGACATAATTGTGAGCATTCAGATCTTGGGGCAAAATAATAATTTAAAGAGATTTGGTACAGTAGAAAGAGGTGCAGCTTGGACACCAGGAGCTCACTGGTTCAAATCCTTGTTTGTGCTGAGTTTGCATGTCTTCTATGGGGAGGCTAAATTGGCCTGGGGAAAGGGAAATCAGTCTGGGTTTCTAATCATCTTTTATTGGTAAAGCTGAAGCATCTTCTTCTCCAAACTAATTTTGTGGTTGTGCATGTGGGTCTACTAGTCACATTCAGCTGTGAAGTCATAGAATCATAGAATCGTAGAATTTTACGGCACAAAAGGAGGCCATTCGACCCATCTTGTCTGTGCCGGCTCTTTGAAAAGAGCAACTCAATCCCACTCCCCAGCTCTCTCCCCATAACCTAAAAGACTTGTTCTTCCTAAATAAAGATTTAATTCTCTTTTAAAAGTCCTCTGCAGTCAGATGCCTTCCCAAATTTGTCCCAGACATGAACAATGACCAGAAGACAGCCAGTGCCGCAAAGAGACAGCAGATCAGGAGGAGCACAGGAGCCAATATCGAGAAATTAGAAAAATAATTTGACACCTTCAATTTTTTTTAAAAAGACAGGAATTTTACAAGGAGAATATTCTGCTGTGGATAGAAAAATTGAATACCAAACAATCCGGAAATCAAGAACCATGAGATAGGAAAATAGGACTGTAAAATCACAGAGGTATATTCCCATTGGCAATTACCCCAAGTACTGATAAAATTAACTGCTGTGTATAAAATAGATTAATGTCATTTTCAAGACCACTTCTGGTTTAGTGCCTCCTGCAAATGCAGATATTTTATCTGTCAGTCCTATGTAGAATTACTGGTTTCTGCTCAGTTGGCTTTCATTGGGCTTCATGCACTACAGTTTTCTTCCTCGCAATACTGATTAACCACATAAGTCTTCACTTCACAGGGACAGCATCCAGAGAGTAAAAATAAAGGGAAAATTTTTGTGTAACACTGAAATGTGATTTGCCGCAAAAAAATGTTTAAACTTACTAAGTGTGCTGACAGTTTGATGAAATTTGGACAGCAACAGCTTCAAGTTCAGCTTCAAGGAGCACTTCAACTCAAATCTCCTCTGTGATTAACACAGACTCAGAATGAGTGAATTAAAACACAATATTCTGATCTGACTGTTTCCTGTATTTGAACATCAATAAACCACTGAGGTCAATAGAGTTTTGTTGGGTAAGGGTATCAAGGGATATGGAGCAAAGGATAAATGGAGTTCAGGTACAGATCAGCCATGATCTAATAGAATGGTGAAACAGGCTTCAGAGGCTGAATGGCCTACTATTCCTATATTCCCAACTCCAAAATTCCTCAATTTTTTCCCTGCCCAGAGCACACTGTTAATTGAAATTTGCATTTTTTAAAAAAAGAAAAGCTCCTGTACTGGTGGAATGGCCAGGATGGGAGGAGGAAGAAATATTGTTTGTTCAGAGTTGGATGACAAATGTTCAACAGTACAGATACATGAGAAATATCACCATAAAATTGTCCGAAGTGTAGATGTACCTACGCCCAATGTTTGGAGAATGTAAGATTGAGTGAATATTATGCATGTCCTTTAAGGTACCAATAATTTACACAACTATTTTTAAATGGGTAGTATAGAATACTTATATATTATGGTAGATTGTACATGTCTGTGGAAAAAAATGAACTTGATGGGTGAATTGGCTTCAGTCTATGCTTTCTTGAGGTTGAATTAACATATATAGTGCATCCAAAAGCAACCTTCAGTTAACGACAATGATTCTGAAGATATTAATCCAGCTCTCTGACACTGTCAGCCTCAGTAACATGTTATAGTGCCAGCAATATGGACATCAGCACCAGTTTAAGTAATTAACACGAGTTAATTAGAAGCAAAACAATCACTTTTTTAAAATCACCAGCCTTTACTTAAAAAAAAGGAAGCAAGCTTTATCTTTAATATTCTACAATAATTAATAAAGGGAAGATATTTTCAAATTATATTAGACATACTATTGTACGGTTGGGAATGGAATGCTTGTGCAGAAACCTGTGATTCAGTTGGTTACAGTTCATTGGAGTTATGGGGATGTAGAATATGTGCACAGCATACTGAACAGATCATTGCTATTAGCAAAAAGCATCACTCAATCCAATTTTATCTTTAAATCCATCAGTTATTTGCTACAGGATTCTCAGATGGCAGACTAGGAATTCATTACAATATACTGTACATAGAAGAAATTAATAAGCTTGTGTATGTCTATCTGAGTGTGTCTTGTGTGTGAGAGTGTGTGTATGTCTGAGTTTGAGAATTTGTGAAAGTATGTGTTTGTAAGATTGTGAGTTCTTTTTTCACACACCAGCAGTGTCCCACAAACTGTTGTGGATTGAACGACCAAATTATTATTATTATTAATTTATTTTGAAGGGATTATTACCCCCTGGATAAGAAATCCTCTAATCAACTAACAACCGGGTTATTACTGACTGTTAGATAAACCGAGGTATGTGAAGTAAGGAAATTTACCCACTGTTTCGCCTGAGAAGGAGATACAGTAGTACTAAGTAAGAGAGAATTTTAAAAAAATCTCCAAAACCTTCATTCGTATTGCTCCCAAGTATCTACGTAACTTATAATTCCCTCTACTTCCTGCATCTCATTGGTTTGAAATTAAAACATTCTGTTCATCAAGAATATGGACGCACTTACGTTTCGGTCTTCCCTAAATCATACACGTCCAGAGGCTCTTACATCTCTCCCTCAAGCTTTGCATCACCTAACCGCATCATCTTTATTTACCTTGTCCCTTATCTAGTCTTTTCAATCTCCATATTGTACAGTGAGTTTCAAGATCATAGGAGTGGTTCAGATGAAGAAGGCCCTTCAGGCAATTTCATCTTAATCTTCCAAAGAATGATCCAACAATAGCTTTACATAACAGCATCCAGTGTATCCCATTCTAGCTGTTAATTACCTTTGCAAGTTTCTGGTACATTCAACATGAACTTGCCCCTCACAACCCTGAGCATGTGCTTTTTGCTTTCCCACCTTGACATATATGAACATAACATTTGCAGTTTAATGTCTCTGAGCTATTAAGAATCTTATATGTACCTCAATATGATTCTCTTTGTCTTAATCTTTATCTCAGATTGAATTTGGATACACAGAGCATAAGAAAGAGAGCTAAAGTACAACAACAACAACAAAATTACATTTATAGAGTGCCTTTCACATCGGGAGGACGTCCCAAAGCGCTGAACAGTCAGGTCAGGACCCGAGCATGGGGTGAAGGGTCGAGGTAGGGGGAAGGGGAAGGAGAGTAGGAGAGGTGGAAGAGTCAGGAGGGGAGCAGAAGGCACGGTCAAAGAGGAAAGTCTTGAGACCAGCCTTGAAGGAGAAAAGAGAGGAAGTGAGGTGAAGGGATTGTGGGATGGAGTTCCACAGTGTGGGAGCAGAGTGGCTGAAAGACTGGCCACCGATGGTCAGTTAGGGTGGTGGACATGGAGCAGGCTAGAGCCTGTTGAGTGGAGAGGACAGGCAGGCTGATAGGGAGACAGCAAGTCAGAGAGATAGGCGGAGGCAAGGCCATGAATGGCCTTGAAGATGAGGACGAGGATCTTGAATTCAATCCTCTGGGGGATGGGGAGCCAGTGGAGACGGGCGAGGGTGGGAGTGATGTGGTCACGGAGCCTGGTGCGGGAGAGAACATGAGCTGCAAAGTTCTGAATTATCTGCAGCCTGTGAAGGGAGGAGCTAGGAAGGCCAACGAGGAGAGAGTTCCTGTAGTCGAGCCTGGAAGTGATAAAGGCGTGGATGAGAATTTCGGCGGCATGGAGGGTGAGGTAGTGGCGGAGTCTGGCAATATTGCGGAGGTGATGGAAGGCTGTACCTGTCATGGAGCGGATATAAGGGAGGAAAGACATTTCGGGGTCAGTTCCTGACTGACTTTGAGAGGTGGAGAGAGCAGCCTTGAATACTGATGTTGTCAGTGCCTGAGGTGCGGATGCACTGAAGCAAGCCAATCAGGAGGGCCTCCGTCTTGTTGACATTGAGCTGGAGGAAATTGGCCCTCGTCCAGGACTGAATGTCGGACAGACAAGCAGTCAGAACGCCAGTAGTCCTGGAGTCGAGGGTGGACGCGGAAAGGTAGTGTTGGGTGTCATCTGCATTCATGTGGAAATTTACCCCATTGATGATGTCGCCCAGGGGAAGCATGTAAAGGGTGAAGAGCAGGGGGCCAAGGACAGAGCCCTGGGGAATGCTGCATGTGACTGTGCGAGGGCTGGAGGAAAAAACGTTGGAGGAGATGAAGTGGCAGATAGGTCGAGGAGGACGAGGAGGCAGAGGGAGCCCTGGTCACAAATGGTCAGGATGTCGATTGTGACCTTGACCAGAGCAACTTTACCAAAGTAAATAATAAAGAGAGTAAATCTGATAAGGCGTTTGATATAGTGCCTTGTCATGTCTTCGTGACATCTCAAAGTGTTTCACAGAATATACAGGAAAGTGAATTGACTGAATTTTAGGTGAAATGAGGCAGCCAATTGCGCATAGCGGTGTTCCAAAGAGAGTCGAGTCAGTGCCTTGGGACATCCTCCTGCTGTGAAAGGCACTATAAAAAAATTATTTTGTTGTTGTTGTTGAGTGACCAAATTTTTTTTTTAAAGTTTAAAGGGATTATTACACCCGGAAAAGCAATCCACCAATCGTGTTTCTACTTACTTTACTGCTGCTACTACTTTTCAGCCTCTCTGCTCGCACACTCTGGAACTCCAGAGTCCCTTCGCCTCACTCCCTCCCTTGCCTCCTTCAAGGCCAGCCTCAAGACCCTCCTCTGCGACCGTGCCTTCTGCTGCCCTCCCAACTCTCTCCCTTCCCTCCTAACTCTCTCCCGCCACCTCCACCTGCCCTGTTCAGCGCCTTCGGATTTCCTCCCAACTTGAAAGGTGCTCTATAAATGTAATTTTGTTGTTGTTGTTGTTGTTACTGCTCGGTAAACAACAGCAACAACAACAACAACAACAACAAAATTACATTTGTAGAGCGCCTTTCACATCAGGAGGTGAGTGTAAGGAAACCTGCCCAACGGATTGAAACCTGAATAAGAGCTACAAGTACATTACACCAGGATTGATATCAAGATTAGCAAGAAAGGGAAGACTGAATTTGATTTATTAATGCAAGTTGAAACAAGAAGAGAACTAAATTTGATACAATTGAAAGTGTGAGCTGAGTTCCGGACCTACAATGCATTAGCAAAGGTTCTTAAAAGCGAAATGGGCACTATGATAGAAGGCCACTGAAACTAAATCAATTGGGTTGTTATGAAGTGAGAGATAATTGTGAAGCAAAGGTTTGGAGATGAATGGAGGAACCACAGGGAAAAAGGATTAAAATATCTGCCAGGATTTAATAAAATAGACGATAAAATGAATGGTCCCTCCTATTCCTACATTCCTAGAAGGACAGAATCAGACATTATGTAGTGTGAGGAAAAGATTTCTCAAGATCACACAAACAGTTCTACTCAAGATGCCCGTACATGTTTCCCTAGATCAGCGAACCTCTGGTTTACATTATGTGGCATACCTCATAACCAGCAGTCACAATTAGCCACGCTTTTTTAGTCAGCAATGTAATTCCACACATCCTGTCGCTATTATGTGAGAAATGCAGCATAAGTCCCCCCTCGTGCTATGAATATTGATTTCCAGTGTTGTCTCAGCTGCTGTGCTCCCTGTTCCCATTCCATTTTGTCATGGTATTCAGCAAGAAACAACCGTATACAGCAGTCTTTACTCTTATGCAAGTCTTACACAGTCAGACAGTAACTCAACATGTACCCCATGCTAGCCTGAAACATTGCCCGGGGCAGACATTTAGCTTTCAAATGGAATCAATAATAATAATAATAACAATCCTTGCATTTGATATAGCCCTTTATCATGTCTTCGAGACGTCTCAAAGCGCTTCACAGAATATACTGCGAAGTGAATTAACTGCAAATTTTGAGGGCAAAACGCAGTTTCTTAAAATGCTGAACAAATATAAAAGTGAACAGGCAGTAAGCAAGGAGAAGGAAGGAAAAATTCAAAAATGAGTGCCAACAAAAATATACATCTTAAAAAGGATTTGAAGGAAACACATCTGCACTGGAAGGAATTTAAATACCTAGAAATAATTGCCAACACATATCCAGTCATTATTTCGCCTGAAGTGGCCCAAAATATCCCACAATCTTGGTCTTAAGAACATTTTGTTAGAATTTAATAACAGGCAGAATTTTAGAAAACTTGTAAATTCAGTATTCACTTGGAAACTGAGTTTCTGCAGGTTGTTTTAAGATCTGTGGAATGCCAGCTTTGAAATAGAGACTGAATTAAGGAATTTTTTCCAAATTTCTGCATGTGGTTAAATATTAAGGTAAATGTTAGGAGGCTGTCATCAGAACACATGGAGATATCAGAATTTGGATTCTTGTCAGCTTCTCTGCTCATTTGATCAACCCAAGCACGATGGTAGCACTAAAATTCTAATTATATAATAAAGCTCCCCTACACAAGTCATCTCTCTTTTTGGCTGCTTTTTATGCATATCTTGAACTATCATTCAATATATAAACCTACCTCAAGCATCTCTATTTTGTCAGAAAAAAATATTTATGTAGGGCGGGGGATGGTAGTGCAAAAGAATGGGGAGGGGTGAGAGAGAGGGGGGGGGCGAGAGAGAGGGAGGAGGAAAGAGAGAGGAGTGCGAGACAGGGGGGCGAGACAGGGGGAGTGAGAGAGGGGGAGGTGAGAGAGGGGGAGCGAAATGGGGGTGCGAGAGAGGGGGGCGCAAGAGGGGGGGCAATAGAGGGGGGTGCAAGAGAGGAGAGGCGAGAGAGGGGGCGAGCGAGGGGGGACGAGAGAGAGGGGCAAGAGAGTGGGGGCAAGAGAGTAGGGGGCGAGAGATAGGAGGCGAGAGAGTGGGGGGGGGTGGCAAGAGAGAGGAGGTGGGGCGTGAGAGAGAAGGGTGGGCGCAAGAAAGAGAGAGATGGGTGGGCACAAAAAAACAATAATGAATTGGTCACTTCAATCCATGACTGTTTGTGGGACACTGCTGTGCGCAACTGGTTGCCAAGTTATCACCCACAAATAATAGTAATAATAATCCTTGCATTTGATATAGCGCTTTTCACGTCTTATTGACGTCTCAAAGCACTTCACAGAATATACAGCCAATCGCGCACAGCAGTGTCCCAGCAAACAATCGTGGATTGAAATGACCAATTTTATTATTGTGGGGTTTTTTGGATGGATTATTAGCAGTTGTAGGCATGTGGAGTAAGGAAACTTGCCCAAGGTTTCATCGTGATCTGCCTGGATTCGAATACAGGTCTCATGTTTGTAAGGCGAGTGCTTTAACCACTTAGCTACAAGAGCTCCACATATGCAGTCGATTCACTTTACAGTATATTCTGTGAAGCTCTTTGAGACGTCCAGAAGATGTGAAAAGCGCTATAACAAATTCAAGGATTATTATTTTTATTAAAATATTGCACATCTCGAAGATGCATCCTCTGGGACGTCTTGTTTCAAAACAGAAATTGGCAACTCCATTTCACGGAACAAATGTGTAAAGCAAATTTTCAATATGTCTCTTTATTCCACATTCGCGTTTTCATTACTCGCGCTTAATTAACAGAAGCTCTGTTCACAGAAAGTTGTGAATTTTATAGCATTAAGAGAGGTCAGATTCACAGCTGTGTCCCTCATGTTTCAGTTCTACCAGATTTTAAATTTCCATCCTTCAGTAGCCAGATATCTTCAGTCTCTGGTGTCTTTATAAAATGTCAAATACAAATTTTCAACCTTGCAATCTGCGTCCAACTTGCACATCCTTTCACTGCGCCAACAACTGTATTCAAAACAATGTAATCATTCAAATTAACATTTTCACTTTTAAGGAAAAGATCCATGACTTAAGATTTCAATGAATACAGTACAAAGAAATAGTTCTAATTTAAATAGCATTCAACCCGTGACTTTACTAGCAGTTTCATTGTTCAAGGCAGCAGTTACGTGGAAAATTGCAATGTAATATTCCAGGCCTTGAACTAAAATATCCCTTGATGGTCAATCATCTCTCTTATAAAGGAACTCTGCACCACTCCACTTCTAAACATAACTTCTATGTTTTCATAGTTCTACTGTCACAATGCATCTGAAAATACTGTTCTGGGTTTACTCTTCAATCTCATTTCAAACACTATAAACTCCTACAAGGTGCATCCGTAAAACGTTGTACTTCAATAAACTTGTGCCAGAATTCTACTGCATCGTTGTCAGACCTGAATCTTGGTGTTAACATTTATTCAATACTTGATGGTACTAATTATGTGGATGACAGCACAATTCTGCTTATGCTTTATGCTTAAAGGTTCCTGTGCAACTTATCACTTATATTTCTTATTTACTCTTAATTATGAAAGTACCTCTATTTTTATATCATTTCTTACCCAAGTATTTTTCCTTCCACCATTGTTTCTGGCCCATTTTTCAGCGCTCCGAGATGCTATCTTTAATGAAGAGCGCTATATAAATGCATGTTGATCATGGTAATTATTTATAAATGAACCACAGCCTGTTCCCTCTCCATCCTCTAATTTAATTCAAAATTCATTTCAGTGAACAGAGCTCCCGTTAATAAGCGGGGATAATGAACAAGAGTGTCTGAACAGGTATAATGTCTGGAATTCAATATCATGTACAGTGACTTTTTAATCCCTTGAGTCCTGCTTTCATGCAGAAGGTGTCACTCAAAAACAATCTATTAGTTTATGCACAATCATCCGCGCAATCAACCTTTTCTAAAGTGCCACAGTATTCAGAACATGATACAATATCAATAGGCTTGCAAAGTGTGTTGGGGCAGGAATATCATTTGCATTGTTTTAGCATCAATTAGAATGTATCATTGAGGTTCGAATATGAATTTTGTACTGAAAATACAAAGTATGCTTTCAAAATAAAATTAAACGCACTAAGACTTGTTGCAGTAATAAAAGCATGGTTGGATTGTGAATTATTATTGTGTAATGGTTTTAAATGTTAGAAATGTTTGGGGACAATAATTGTTCAAACTGATAGTTTGAGATCCCAAACATGTAAGCAATGCTACTAAACAAATGTTTTCCATCCAGACTGTGATTTTCTACTTGTTAGTAAAATGAACGAATCCAAATATAATGCCAGCAAGAGGGAGTTTACTCAAATCCTAACATCCTGGGAAACAGCAGTATATAATGTGAAGGTGTCTGTGATTCTTGTGTAGTGATAATGAAAAGAACCCAAACCCTGCCAACTCTATCAACATTTCTATTTTCAACAACCGTGTTGTTAGTAGCTGGTGCAATCAGAGGAAAGGTTTATGGAGCTTCAGGTCTTCAAATCAAGCTGTATGCCTTATTTATAGAATGTTGCAAGCTACCCCTAAGAAAGACACGCTGTTCAAATAAATAATAAAGTCTGATCTGAACATAATTGTTCGTGTTATGTTCAAGTTTTATGTACTGAAATCACATACCCAGAGCACCAAAAATCCCAATCCAGTACATAAACATAGGGCAAATATCCCAACCTAGTGCATAGAACACGGAGCAAAGATCCTTAGAAAGCGAGTGGAAACAAGCCAAAAATGATACTGCGAACATTTTTAGTTCTAAAGTGATCCACAGCATTGAAAATCCAAACTTTAACAAATAAAATCATCTTCTGATAAGTAAAATGTTCACACTGCCTTAAGAGTTAAACTATAATTACTCTTCAATTTCGTAGTATGAACTGTTAATTTGGATGAGAGCCAACTCTCTGTAGTTGAACCACAACAACAAAATTACATTTATAGAGCGCTTTTCACTTCGAGAAGATGTCCCAAGGCACTGAATGTCAGCATGACTGAGGCTCTCCTGATTGGCTCACATGAGCGCCTTTGCACCTCAGGTACTGGCTGCATCAATGGATGCACACTCCACTTCACCAAGCCAGTCAGCAACCATGGCATCTTGTTCGACCCTCCACTGACCCAATCTACCTTCCCACACCTCCACCGCTGCCTCAGCACAAAGGCCGCCGAAACCCTCATATGTGCCTTCATTACAACTAGGCTTGTTTATGCCAATGCCCTGCTTGTTGGCCTTCGCAACCCTTCACTCCACAAACTGCAGATCATCCAGAACTCTGCAGCTCATGTCCTCTCCAGCACCAGGCTCCATGACCCCATCAAATCCAGCCTCGCCCAGTTCCACTGACCTCCCCATCCATCAGAGAATCAAGTTCAAAATTCTCACCCTCACCTTCAAGGCTCTTCATGGCCTGCCCCAAGCTGCTAACCCTCCTGTTCACTCCCTCCTGCTCCATGTACGATACCCTGCCTGCCTGATCGTGCTTTTAGCCTATCTGTCCCCATCCTCCCTTCCTTGCCTCCTTCAAGGCACATGTCAAGACTTTCCTCTTCGACCGTGCATTCAGTCACCCTCCTACCCCTAGTGTCCCCACCCACCTCCCTGATCCCAAACCCCCCATGCCACCACTCGGGTCCTAATCCCTGACTGTTCAGCGCTTTGAGACGTCCTCCCAGCATGAAAGGCACTTTACAAATGTAATTTTACATTGTATTAATTTACCAGGAGTAAAATGTTGAGCCATTTAAAGATTGGTTAGCTGGAATGAATTAATTTCACTGCTTTATTAAACATAAATTGAATTTTTCAGATGAGACAGCTCTCTGACAGCAAATAGCAGAAAATGTCAACTGCAACCAACTCAACATGCAAACGAGATTTTGCAGTCTCAGAATGTTCGATTCTTGGGTAAAAAAAATGATCAAAGTAAATGCACTCGGTGGCACCAAAAATACTCGCCTCTGAAAGACATCAAGTGGTGCCAACCATAATATTGTAACATTTCCAAAGCTGTTTGTGATACAGAGGACTTTTGAAAACAAAATCAATAATCTCAAATCTGAGTTGCTTTCGTCAAGGCAGCTAAATTCAAAGGGCATGGATGGAAATCAATGCCTAAATACCATAGGTTGCAATAAGACAGGACATTTTCTCACCCTTCTGGCAAGCCATTTGATTTACAGACCCCCAGATAATCTGTATGCCGTATTTACAGAATTATTTTATGCTTTAGTTACAGTTAATAGCGCTCTGAGACACCGTCCGGCATGGAGGGCATTATATAAATCAAAGTTGTTGTTGTTGTTGTTGTTGTTAATCATAAGACAGATACACAATAGTTCAAGTAAATAATGAGGGATTATCTTAATATAATTGTCTGTGTTAAATTCAAATTTTCCTTACAACTGAAATCATTACCCAGTGTAGATACACAGGCCAAAATCCAACAACATATTTGTTTTGTAACATAGCACTGATCAAGTGATAATAATACTTGCATATGATACATTGCTTTTCGTGTCGTAAATACATCCCAAAGCACTTCACACTAACAGTTCATACTGTAAAGTGAATTGACTGTATATTTTGTGGGTGAAATGCGGCACCCAATTGCACACAGCAGTGTCCCACAAACAATTATGGATGAAGTGATCAATTTATTCTTTTTCTTCATGAAGGATTATTATCAGGCATTATTATTGGGTAAGGAAATCCATCCAAGCTTTTGCCCTGCTGGGAATTCATAGATTCATAGAATTTTACGGCACAAAAGGAGGCCATTCGGCCCATCTAGTCTGTGCCGGCTCTTTGAAAAGAGTGATTCAATCCCACTGCCCTGCCCGCTCCCCATAGCCTAATAGACCTGTTCTCCCTAAATAAAGATCTAATTCCCTTTTAAAAGTTGTTATCGAATCAGCCTCCACCACCTTTTCAGGCAATGCATTCCAGATTCGAACAACTCGCTGAGTGAAAAAAATTCTCCTCAGCTCCCCTCTACTTCGCCTTGAAACTATTTTAAATCTGTGACCACGAGTCACAGATTCGCCCACGAGTGGAAATAGTTTTTCTCTATTTGCCCTGTCGAAACCCCTCATGATCTTATAAACTTCTATTAGGTCTCCCCTCAATCTTCTCTGCTCCAGAGAGAATGACCCTAGCCTATCTAGCCTCTCCTCATAGCTGAAGTCCCTCAATCCTGGCACCATCCTAGTAAATCTTCTTTGTACCCTTTCCAATGCCTTCACATCCTTTCTGTACCCTTCTGTATCCTTTCTTGAACCCAGGTCTCTCTTTTGCAAAGCAAAGGCTCTAGCTACAGGACTCCAAGTACAATTTATTTCTCAGAATCCAAAATCAGAATCCAAGGAATTCTACTCTCCTAGGCCAGCTGAAATAAACAGAACATTCAATATTGGTGTTCAGATGTCACCAGCAGATAACACAACTCAAAATCTATAGAGCTAAATATTAAAACATTAATTTAAAATAAAATTAAAAATTGTTTAAACTTGATCCCTTAATTATACTTGTATTATTTTAATTTATCTTCTATTTTATTCTGGTCTAGCTATTCTATAACAGTATTTTTCTAATTTTATTTTAGATTTAAAATTCACTACTTCTGTCTGAAAGGTTGGTCACTTATAAAACCAGATTGGCCTCAAACTGTTTTTACTGAAAACCAGCTAATGTTTAGCCAATTAGGTCAAGAGAGTTATTAATTGATATGTTCATACCATAACAACAAAATAACAAAAACAAAATTGCACTTATAAAGCGCCTTCCACGTCGGGAGGACGTCCCAAAGCGCTGAACAGTCAGGTCAGCGGAGGGTGGGGGGGTGGGTGGGGAGGGTTGGGGTAGGGGGAAGGAGAGAGGGAAGAGTTAGTGGGGGAGCCGAAGGCGTGGTTGAAGAGGAAGGTCTTGAGACTGGTCTTGAAGGAGGAAAGGGAGGAAAGGGAGGAAGCAAGGTGGAGGGGCTGTGGGATAGAGTTCCACAGTGTGGGAGCAGAGAGGCTGAAAGCCCGGCTGCTGATGGTTGGGGGGTTAGGGCGGTGGACGCAGAGCAGGCCTGAGTCTGCTGAACGGAGGGTGTGGGCAGGCTGATAGGGAGACAGCAGGTCAGAGAGATAGGCGGGCGCAAGGCCTTAAAGATGAGGACGACGATGTTGAATTCGATCCTCTGGGGGATGGGGAACCAGTGGAGACGGGCGAGGGTGGGAGTGATGTGGTCGCAAAGCCTGGTGCGGGAGAGTACACGAGCTGCAGAATTCTGAATGTTCTGCAGCCTGTGAAGGGAGGAGCTGGGAAGGCCGACGAGGAGAGAGTTCCCATAGTCGAGCCTAGATGTGACGAAAGCGTGTATAAGTGTTTCGGCAGCGTGGAGGTGAGGTAGTGGCGGAGTCTGGCAATATTGCAGAGATGGTGGAAAGCTGTACCAGTCATGGAGCGGATATGAGGAAGGAAGGACAGTTCGGGGTAAATGACCCCATTTGGGACAAATGTTAGCAAACACAGGAGTGTATCATTTATTATTTCCCACATTAACAGTGAGGCAAGCTTCAAGTTAAGAAAATACAACCACCGTGTCTAAAAAAAAAATTCAGTAGCTGCTACTATAACATGATTCAATAATAATAATACTTGCATTTAATATAGCGCACTATCATGTCTTTCAGACATCTCAAAGCACTTCACAAAATATATTGTAAAGTGAATATACAGTCACTGGATATTTTTGTGGACGAAACGTGGCAGCCAAACACTGAAACGCAATATCAGTAACGGAATGTTTGCTGCCCATAACCACACATATATAGTATATAGACAACCGTGGAAACGTACAACACAGAAAATTGATTCAGTGCATCACTTCTGAGCCGGTTGTTTGAAAGAGTAAGATACAGTGCATGCATTTAATGCATCACTTATTTCAATATCTTCTAAAACACTCTTTGCACATAAAAAAAATTTGCTCAGCAACGTGTACCAAGTAAGAGAAACACTACTTCACATCTCCATAGATGATTTGTGCACATCCATGTCCTTTGGGTATGTCGCAAAAGACATTTGTTCCCAATGAGAACAGATGGTGACTGTGAGGTGATGCCACTGCTGATGAAGGAGGTCACACAGCAGCCAAGGTGGACAGATGCTGATCTCTCAATCCCCACCCACACCGAGAGCACATGTGAGGCAAAGCAGTACCCTAAGACCTGAGGACATTGAAATATTGTAGGGGCTCTGCAGTCTGGGGTTACCCAGATGAATACACTGATGAGACCACTTTTTATCAATCTGAAATAAACAGGCGACACATTAGTTACTATGCTCATCAAATCCAGAGATTGTCAAATGCTGTCGCTGCACTCTCCTTTGAATCCTCACACATCAGATCAGCGGGACTGTTAAGTCAGCATCTTGTACTATCATGGGTGAATTGCCTGCTCATCCTGAGAGGAAGATCCTTTGAGTTGCTGGTCCCCCAATGCTCTGCAGCAAATTCTCTGCAAATTCTATCAATATAAAGATGTGTTAAAAAAAATCTGATCACTATTGAAACACGGATCAACTCAAAAGTGCTCATTTCAATTCTACATTTTAATATTCTGTGCATATTTCTTCAGTTGTAAGCACAACCACTTTATTTCACATGAAGTAGATAATTGTGTTACGTTACTGTATTGAAGTTAACAGCGAAAACAAATCTTATTGATCTTAAGAGGCTATGAACATTTGGGGAATATGTACGTCAGTGAGGTAGCAGCAAGCCATCACCTCGATGCCATCTATCACCTAAAGAGATGATAGGAAAGATCAAAGGCACTTTCTTTTTCACATAAGAATAGGTAATACACAGCTGGATGTGGTACCAGTCAGCATAGTTGACACCAGGGTCCTGGCCATCTTTAGAAATCTGCTTATCGCTTTAATGGGGAGAGATCGGGTGGGTGTCCAAGAAGGATAGTCTTAAATCATTAATTGATTTTTCTTGTGAAGTGCAAGACTACATTGCGTTGATTTTGTTAAATGACTATCCTCCTTGAGGAGCGGGTGAAAGGCAAGCGGAATGCTGGAATCAAGTCAAACTTCCTTGACGGTTTCAGCCACAGTACACTCAGTCCTCGCTTAATGTCGCAGTTGTGTTCGTGAACAGTGTAACTTTAAGCGAAACAGCGTTAAGAGAACCGTGCAAGAATACCGGACGTTCAGTGCCTATGTACGCCTATGCTACCCAAAGTACTGTAGTTTGTTTCCACCCGCGCAAACAATATAATACCAATTAAATTAATATATGTTCCCCTATGTATCAGCAACGTAATAACGAAACAACGTTGACCGAAGCAACGTTAAGCGAGTATGTCAAAGTACCGCTGAAAACAATTAGTTTTGCCCATATGAGAACTTGGCAGGCAGACCAGTTACTCGAGGCAAGGATTATTTCCACTCGGATCCTGTTAACCCTGCAATATAAGGCCTTAATGGGTAGGAGTCTTGTACATCAGTGGTTTGAGTAATTGCCTTACAAGTGAGAGACCCGGTTCGATTTCCGGCAGGATGAAATGGTGGGCAAGTTTCCTTACCCCATACACCTGATATTAATCTAAAGAAAAAAACAATAATTGGTCACTTAAATACACGACTGTTTGTGGGACATTGCTGTGTGCAATTGGCTGCTGCAATTCACCCACAAATATACAGTCAATTTACTTCATAGAATTAAAAACAGAAATTGCTGGGAACACTCAGCAGGTCAGGCAGCATCTATGGAGAAAGGAAAGTGAGTCACCTTTTCAGATCCACGGCAGTTCTAAAATGTTGATTCATTTTTCTTTCTTCATAGATGCTGCCTGACCTGCTGAGTGTTCACAGCAATTTCTGTTTTTGTTTCAGATATCCAGCATCTGCAGTATTTTGCATTTTTGTTTCTAATTACTCTTGTTCTGTAAAGACTTACACCAAAGATGCTACATAAAAACAAGCTATTGTGGCTAATATTTTCTCTTTTGTTTATTTTTTGAATATTCTGTGAAGTGCTTTGAGACGTCTAGAAGATGTAAAAAGTGTTATATGAAATGCAAGGATTATTATTCAACTGCTACAGTACTCCAAAACATATATGAGGTCCCCAAGCACATATATTCACCAACCTGCTCCTAACACTGTCCGGAAGTGCTATATCAAATGCAAGGATTGTTATTTTCAGCACCTTGGGAAAGGCCTCCTGACGGGAAAGGCTCTACACAAATGTAATTTTGTTGTTGTCATGGCCTTGTCTCCCCCCCCAACTCTCTGACCTGCTGTTCCCCTATGAACCTCCCCGCCCTCTCCGTTCAGCGGGCTCCGGCTTCCTCCATGTCCCCCGCTCGACCCGCTCTACCATCAGCGGACGGGCTTTCAACCTCTCTGCCCCGACACTCTGGAACTCCATCCCACAATCCCTTTGCCTCGCTCCCTCCCTTGTCTCCGTCAAGGCCGGTCTCAAGACCCTCCTCTTCGACTGTGCCTTCTGCTGCCCTCCCTCCACCCTACCCTGCCCCTCTCCTTTGCTTGGGTTCCGACCTGACTGTTCAGCGCCTTGGAACGTCCTCCCAGAGTGAAAAGCACTCTGTAAATGTAATTTTGTTGTTGTTGTGTGAGCTAGCAGGATAAACAATGGGAAGCTCGTCATACAGTGCTCTCGATGGCCAGTTTTAGCTGATTTTAGTTTTAACTTTTGACGGTGCTGCGCTTGTAATGACATCTCAATTATAAAGCTAAGATATGTAACTACGACGATCAGTGACATTTCATCACTTAACATTAACAATCCCTTAGTTTTCAAATTGAAGCACAAAACTGCTAATTGTCAACGTCTGGGCTAGATTCTGAAATTTTGCAGTATGTTGTATGACTGCTTTCAGAATTTATTATGATGACAACCTTTCAGTGTTTGAATACAGATAATGAATAGATCCATATAAAGTAAAAAAAAAGCAATGGCTAGTTTAATATATTGAGAAGTTATCATAAAATAATTAAATATCAGTGATCACTCCAGGGCACCTGGATATACCCAATATATCAAGAATATACATAATATAAAATCAAGTTACTGCATATGTACATTATATATATATAAAATATATAGACACAAAAATATATCTATGCTAAAAAATAAATTGATTAGTAATTATTAAAATCTGTGCAGATGACTGTATCAAGATTAGTATTCTAGAATTCATTTAATGTTGAGAGCTCTATGTTTTATTGTCTGTTTAGTGTTCAATAAGATAAAGATATTTGCCTTCAAAGCAAAACTCCACCTAGACCTAGATTTGCTCTTTTAACGCAATGTTGTCCAACCATTGTGCACATGTGGTCAATTCACATTCCAGATACGGCCACTTCAATATTGAAGTTTAAAAATTTACGCAGACATGGGGTATGTATGAGTATGACACCCAACTGCATCTCTCTGCCTCCACCCTCAATTCCAGGATCAAGAGTGGCATCCTGGCATCCAAAAAGGCTGCCTGTCAGACACCAAGTCCTGGATGAGATACAACTTTCTACAGCTGAACGTCAGCAAAACCGAGGGCCTCCTGATTGTTTTGTGCCAGCACCTCCGCTCCTGGCAGCATCAGCATCCACGATTTCACACTTCACCTAACCAAGCCAATCAGGAACCTGGGTGTCTTCTTCGACCTTAAGCTGTCCTTTCTCCCCCTATTCAGGCCATGACCAGCACTGTCTTCCACCACCGCTGCAACATTACCAGTTTCCGTCACTCCCTCACCCCTCAGACCACTGAAACCCTTACACACGCTAATGTCACTTCTAGGCTCAACTACGGCAACGCTCTCCTCTCCTTATTGGCATCCCCAACGCTTCATCCAAAACTCTGCAACTCATGTCCTCTCCCGCACCAGGCTCCGCGACCCCATCACCCCCACTCTCGCCCAGCTCCATTGGCTCCCCATTCCTCAGAGGATTGAATTAAAGATCCACGTACTTACGTTCAAGGCCTTCCACCACTTTGCCCCCTCCTATCTCTCTGACCTGCTGAACCCTTATCTACCTGTCCACTCCCTCCATTCAGTAGGTTCCGGCCCACTCCATGTCTGAGACCTGCCATACCGTCAGTGGCCGGGCTTTCAGCCTTTCTGTCCCTATACTTTGGAACTCAATCCCACAATCTCTTTGACTTGCTCCCTCTCTTGCCTCCTTCAGGGCTGGTGTCAAGATCCTCCTCTTTGACCATGCCTTCAGCCACCATCCTACATCTCTGCCCTTCCTCATCTGCCCTCCCTATCCCCACCCCACCCTTTGCTCGGGTACTGACCCTTAAGCGAGAGTCCTGGGTTCGATTCCAGATGGGGCAAAACAAGTTTCCTTGCTCCACACACCTGATAATAATCCCTCAGAAAAAATAATAAATTAGTAATTTCTTTCCATGACTATTTGTGGGACACTGCTGTGTGCAATTGGCTGCTGAGTTTTCCCACACATATGCAGTCAATTCACTTTACAGTATGTTCTGTGAAGTGCTTTGAGACGTCTAGAACACATGAAAAACGTTATATCAAACACAAGGATTATTTTTGCTATTCAACTCCTGCAGTACCCCAACACATAGCCTAAGTCCTTGCATCACCAATCTACTCCTATCACTGTCCAGAATTGGAGAAGCAGCATTCATCCTTCTGGGAGAAAGTTTGCACTTTATTCCAGATATAGGGAAATTCCATATGTGGTTCGTCATATACAGTAGGCCCTCGTCGAACGCGGGGGTTACATTCCTGGAAAACTGCACAATCGGTAAAATCGCATTCGGTAAGCTTAACAAGGAATGAGAAAAGGCGGGTTAGGGGAATCCATCCACGGGCTACCCACCTCAAGCCTCCAGTCAGTTCCACACCTGACCAATGCAAGATACGTATTGAGGCGGGCTGGCGCCGGCTGACCCACTCTCCTCGCTCGTCACTCTCCCCTCTCCCCGCTCTCCCCGTTCTCACTGACTCACTGCAGACAATAAAACAGCACCTTACACTAACACAGCTTGGTTAATTATTTATTATTACAATATTATTTTGTTGCTCGCTCCGCGAGGCCAGCAAACTCCAACATGCACATGCACACGGTGCCAGCCAGGGTGTATTCTCAAGCTTTATGAACGTTACGCAAAAAAATGACACATTTTTTTCCTCATGTATGGTTGAATTCGCAATCGAGAAAGTCGCGATCGACGAGGGCCTACTGTAGATGTGAAACCATGGTTTGGATACTCTTGGGCATTGTGATGGGTTCCAAGATTTATCAATCCCAGAAAATAAATTTGGTTGATATCAATATCAGTAGTTTGTAGCCTTCGGTTTTTTAGTTCCACAATAAAGTACTGATGATGGATAGTCAATCATCACATCCGTGGGGTGAAATTCCACCCGGAATCTAGAGTTACTCTGCTTTTTTAGAATTACCCAACATCCAGAATTTAGCAAAGTTTTAAAACACCCTAAATTTTGAATCCAGGTTTCTATTTCAATACTTACAGAAAACGGGTTTCAAAGACAGAATTCAAGACAGTTTGAGAAATTATGGACATATTGAAATGTTGTATAAACAGAATAAATCTAGACCTAGGTAGAATTTCTCCCCTCCCAGTGAGTATTACACAAGTACTGTAATCAAATATCAGCTGCAGTAATTTGAAACAAATCCTAAGTGTTCTGTAAATTGGCTTTCTCCATACCACAATTGTGTACTCTTAGGTTTTTCTACCTTGCAGCATCCTATTATGCTATGGGTTTTACATTCATTAGTGTATTTATCTAGCAGTTGGTTTTCACATACAATTTAATAAAAAGATTTGCTATTATAAACTTTCACAAAATGTCCACTGAGAACAGTTCATTGTTACATAGGTTTGGTGCATGGATGGTGCAAAACTTAATTTGGATTACAGTACATCATAAATATTCATAATGTGCTGTTCAATTTTAAACAAGCTGCAAACTAAAGCAAACCATTTTCTGATCATATTCTATTGAACTCAGGGGACCTGTTATATCACAGTCAAAATTGGCCAAGGTATGTACTGAGGCGGGCTGCAGCCGGATTTAAAATATTTTTTTAATCTTTTAAGAACACGGCATTGAAAAGAACAGTATGGTTAGTTTAAATCAGATCCATCCCCCAATAACTGAAATAATTGATGTGTATTTTAATCCAACAATATGTTTGGATTAATTAGATGAGCAATGGGCTTAATGGGTTTATAAAGTAGAAAGGTTTCCTGAAGTTGAAATGTTCTTAAAATTTCTTCCCCTAAGTAAGGTTAAAAGGCAGCTGCTGTTCAAATCAATAGAGGTTGCCATTTATCCTACCATACTTAATGCAGATCTACAGTATAGACCTCTGCAACAGACTGTACTCCAGTATGGAATTGGGAAGAGAGCCTGTTACTACACTGGTATGGAAAAACTCATTCCTCTGTTCACAGATTTCAAACAAATACTAAAAAGCAACACAATGTACCATAGTCTTGCACTTAGCCTTGTGCAATAGAGAATAGAGCCTTTGATTTTTCCCCTCGTGCCTCTAAGTAACACAGCACGTCAAAATGTCGGCTTGAAGTTGGCACATTAGCATCCATATTCCCTAAACGCACCCTTGATTTGAAAATGTAAAAAACATCAACTACTAAAGATCGATTCCCAAAAGAGCATCCTGCAGTCAGCGCAGAACAAATATGATAATGATTTATGTTCCAAACTCCTAACAAAGAGAAAAGAACTAGAGATAGTTTACATGATGTTGGAACTAAATTGTGCATCAGCCTTGGTGTTGGGATGAATAAATAATGCTCCATTAAGACTGTCTTAAAGCTTTAAAGCAATATGCTGAGATAAACATATTCGACTGGATTTTGTAGCGGTTCCTCGTTGAGTTGAAATGACCATTGTTAACATTTACCGAAAGATCTCCAGAGACATTGTACAGTAAAAGCCTGTTTATCTGTGACCCGAACAACCTAACTTCCGTATAACCAGCACCGTAAAAAAAAGGTCCCTATTCGATTAACCAGAATTTATCCGGCACAACGTATTACAGTATTTTTTTAAATTATTTGTGTTTTCGGCCGAATATCCGGCATGCTCTTTAACCGGCATTGGCCAGGTCCTGAGGATGCCGGATAAATAGGCTTTTACTGTGTTATGAAAAGGAATCCATTTAAGTGCAGTCGGTAAAGCCACAGGTAACATAAGCAATCTTAGCAACAAAACCACCCTAATGAAGGCAGTAAACTGAAGCTACAATCAGCAGCCAATGTTGATAGAAATTGAGATCAAAATTCAGGAAATTTCATCTAGTGCTGGATTTAAACCATGTATGAACTTCACGGCTGCAAGAGATAGCACAACTGCTGCTCTGGGCTGACCTGAAATGAAATGGAAGCAGCCAACAGTCAGAAGCTGCTATAAAGATGACAGGTTTATCTCCATATATATGTATATATTTTAAAAATCAGACCTTGTGCTATAAAAATTGCCACCAGCCAGTAATTCCTTGTCATCGGGTGGCTTCCTGCATGGTGAAGGTGACAGCTGCTTTCGCAATTATATAGCGCACTGGGTCACTAATGAAAACCGAGATGTCTCTTTGCCTGAACCTTTGGTAAAAGGATCCAGACAGTTGTCACTCGAACCATTTTGCCCGCAAAATACAGTAAGTCTGTACTGTACAGAATACACTGTACAGTATATTCTGTGAAGCGCTTTGAGACGTCTCAATGATGTGATAATGAGATAAATCCAATGCAAGGTTTATTATTATTATCATTATACAGTCAACCCTTGTAAAAGTACCAACTTTATACTCTTATTACAGGCATCAAATGTACAGTAAAAGCCCATTTATCCGGCACCCTCGGGACCTGGCCAATGCCGGTTAAACCGTGTGCCGCGTATTCCTGCAGCCAGCTGCCAAAAACCCAACAAATAAAAAAATTAACTTTATTTAAAAAAATAAATACTTTTTTTAAACATACCATATTCATAATAGACTAAATATTAACAGAATATTGTATGGATACTTATCAATAAAGCAATAAATATCGATTACAGTCTATAAACACAGCACACAATCACAAAGCAAACTTCTAAAACGGCGGACTGCAGTGGCTTAAAAAGGTACTACCGTTTTTACCTATATTTTTCTTTTCTTTTCTCCCTCCTTCCTTTTCTCTCTCTTTCACACACACACACTCAGTCAGTCTGGCATCTCAATGGCTCCAAACCCAAACCCCCTCCACTCCTCTCATTTTCCATCTAAATTAATCAACTCACTCCCTCTCTCTCTCCCCCCTCCTCTCCCCCACCTCTCTCTCCCCCTCCCCTTTCTTTCTCCCTCCTTTCCCTCTCTTTCTCCCCCCCTCTTTCCCTCTCTTCCCCCCACCCCCCACCCTCTCTCTCTCCCTGCCTCTCTCTCCATCTTCCACCTCAGCCCCCACCAAAACAAGTGTCCACGATACTATCAAGCTACACAGGCAATACGTGGTATCCATCAGAGAGAGAGGAAAAGAAAGGGGAAGCGAGAGGGAGAGATAGAGAGGAAGGAAGGAGAGGGAGAGAAAAAACAGTGTACTTTTAGATGAAAATCCGGAAGTGCCACTACCTGCAGCATTCAGAGCTAATCGTACTGTACTCTCCTGAGACAATCAACTCATTAAATGTGCCACCGCGATTGTGCATGATAAGAACCAGTTATTCGAATGGGGATTTTTTTTGAGGTGACGGTTATATGGAAGTTATGGTTGATCGGGTCATGGATAAACGGGCTTTTACTGTATTTGGAGGTTCCAGTGGCTGAACCAGGTTCTCCACAGGATACCTTTCCTCTATTGCTCTACACAGTTCCCGGTGGCTAAACCTCCATTTGAGTATGTGTGGCACATTTAACACTAGTTTCCCAACGAGCTAACGAAACCCTAGCGGCAGAGGTGGCAGACAATGAATAGGAGCAAAATCACCTGATATTCAGCTGCAGTTGCCTTTTCCAGCCTCTGTCAACAGTATTTGGCTAGTGACCAATTTGGTAAACAAGAGCCAAACGTTATGTACATTAGCAGAATTTAGGATGCCACGTAAGTGATGATACATAAATGGCATTGTATATACAGCTCAATAACATTGTTTAAAATGAAAAAAGAATGCACATTTTTAAATGAAAAGGCTGGGACCTTGGAATGAGCAATCCCAGTAATAGCTGGCTGTGCAGTTGATTGTTTCCTCAATGGGCTAAAACTGTTCTCTCTTCGCTACTTTCCTTGTTCCCCTACCGTGAAACAACTATAAAGTGGTCAATTTAAATTGAAATCCAAACTCTAAAAGATCCTCAGAGGACAGTTCTGTCAGCAATGCGAGACTGATAAAATAAGTTACTCTGGGAATATTGCCCACTGTTCAACTGGATTTGAAACTTGTGTCCAAGCAATATTTCCAATCCAGTTTGTTTCCTCCATAGGCTAGAAATGCTTCTTCCTTCTTGACCTTTATTGCTGTTTCTGCTGTTACATGGTTTGTGAACAATTAAGTAAACAAAGGGCAAATCTTTCTATAAATTCACAGGACATAAGAACATAAGAACATAAGAATTAGGAGCAGGAGTAGGCCATTCAGCCCTTCGAGCCTGCTCCGCCATTCAATAAGATCATGGCTGATCTTCTCACCTAACTCTGATTACCTGCCCTATCCCCCTATCCCCATATCCCTCTATTTTTCAAAAATCTATCAAAATGTTCAAGGACTGAGCATCTACAGCCTTCTGGGGTAGTGAATTCCACAAATTCACTACCCTCTGAGTGAAGAAATGTTTCCTCAACTCTGTTCTAAAAGGCTGACCCTTAATTTTAAGACTGTGACCCCTGGATATAGATTCTCCTACCAGGGGAAACAGTCCCTCAGTGCCTACTTTATGCATCCCTTTAAGAATCTTATATGTTTCAATAAGATCCCCCCTAATTCTTCTGTACTCTAGAGAATACAGCCCTAGTTTATTCAACCTATCCTCATAGGTCAGTCCCCTCATCCCAGGAACTAACCTAGTGAATCTACGCTGCACCCCCTCTAAAAAGTATGTCCTTTTTTAAATAAGGAGACCAAAACTGCACACAATACTCTAGGTGCGGTCTCACCAGGACCCTATACAGTTGCAGCAAGACTTCCCTACTCTTATACTGCTATAGGACCATAGAGATCATGATATTCAAGGGCCTTATTAACACACATTATAATAATAACTTTTAATATAGTACCTTCCACATTGGGAAAATGGCTTCACAGAATTTACTGTAGTGTTGTTGTGTACATGTGCAAAACGGTTGCTAAAGTTACACAGAACAAAAACAATTTGCATTTATATAACACCCCTCAAACAGAGCAGCATCTCAGAGTACTACACAGCAAATATCCTCAAACAGTCATGGAGTGAATGAACAATTATATTTGAGGAATTGTTAGCCAGGACCTTTCTTTTTTCAAATAATGCATGCAAATCTTTAATATCTACCTGAACAGGAAGATAGAACCATGGTTTATTCAATGCAGTATATTCTATAGCTCAGTCGTTAGAGCACTCGCCTCACAAGCAAGAGGAACTGGGTTCGATTCCCAGCCGGGCAAAACGTTGGACAGTTTAGGTACTCCACACATCTTTGTTCCCTAGCAATAAGTAGGAACCCAGTTGTTAGTTGATTGGCTCACAGAGCTTCATTGAATGTACTGTAAGTGAACTGATTATTTTGTGGGCAAAACATGGCAGCCAAAGGTGGACAGCAGTGTCCCACAAACGGTCATGGACTGTGTAAATTGTGGAGAAACATGGCAGCCAATTGCACACAAGTGTCCCACAAATAGTAATAAGGAGCTATATTAAATGCAAGCATTATTATTGTTAACCTCAGCACTGCACTATCAGCTCTATACTGCTCTATGTGAGTTGGAACTTCAAAGGTGGAGCTTGAATTCACAACCAACTGATTCAAAGCTGAGTGTGTTACCAACTGAGCCAGACTGATATAATTGTAATAATAATAATCCTCGCATTTGATGCCTTATCACAACTTTGAGACGTCTCAAAACACTTCACAGAATAGACTGTAACATGAATTGACTCGTATTTTGTGGGCAGCCAATTGCACACAGCAGTGTCTCACAAACAGTCGCAGATTGAGTGACCAAGTTATTATTATTTTCGGGTGGAAGAATTATTACCCCTGGAAAAGCGATCAGCCAATTGACTCGCAATCGGGTTCCTACTTATTTCAAGGTGAACAGAGGCGTGGGGAGTAAGGAAACTTGCCCAACGTTCCGCCCTGACCTGGAACTGAAACCCAGGTCCTCGCGCTTATGAGCCGATTCTTCTAACCACTAAGCTACAGAACTCCAATTGAGAGAGGCTCCTGGTAATAGGTGGCACCATTCCTTGACTGGATATAATCTGCATCCCATCCCCAAGTAATACAATATGTACCTATTACCCATTTCCAAATTGTTCCCATTCAGATGTATTTGGGTTAACATAGTCAATTTTCTGGTCGAGATACATTTCATCTCGTATTTACTGGGGTCACCCAGCAAAAACTAATAAAAGCAGAGACTGTCAAAAGTGAGGGAATCTGAATCGGAGATAGAAATGCGATTTCAGAAAGATATTGCAGATCTATCATCTCTCAGATGTTCAGGCTCAATTGTGTAGAAATTTTAGCCGGCGGAGAACAATGTAAGATATTTAATTGCAATTCCCAGGTAGTAGAACACGCAAGGCCGTGAAACAACACCTTTCATTAATACAGCGCCCTTCTCGTGGGGGAGCCTTTAGGGGCTTAAAACCTAACAGGCGCAAGATTCATAGATTCATAGATTCATAGATTCATAGATTCATAGATTCATAGAATTTTACGGCACAAAAGGAGGCCATTCGGCCCATCTAGTCTGTGCCGGCTCTTTGAAAAGAGCGATTCAATCCCACTGCCCTGCCCGCTCCCCATAGCCTAATAGACCTGTTCTCCCTAAATAAAGATCTAATTCCCTTTTAAAAGTTGTTATCGAATCAGCCTCCACCACCTTTTCAGGCAATGCATTCCAGATTCGAACAACTCGCTGAGTGAAAAAATTTCTCCTCAGCTCCCCTCTACTTCGCCTTGAAACTATTTTAAATCTGTGACCACGAGTCACAGATTCACCCACGAGTGGAAATAGTTTTTCTCTATTTGCCCTGTCGAAACCCCTCATGATCTTATAAACCTCTATTAGGTCTCCCCTCAATCTTCTCTGCTCCAGAGAGAATAACCCTAGCCTATCTAGCCTCTCCTCATAGCTGAAGTCCCTCACTCCTGGCACCATCCTAGTAAATCTTCGTTGTACCCTTTCCAATGCCTTCACATCCTTTCTGTAGTGTGGTGACCAGAATTGAACACAGTATTCCAGCTGAGGCCTCACCAAAGTCTTACAGAGGTTAGTCAGCACTTCCTGACTTTTGTACTCTATACCCCTATTTATAAAGCCTAGTATCCCATATGCCTTCTTAACAGCCTTGTCTACCTGTCCTGCCACCTTCAACGAGTCACTAACACAAATCCCCAGGTCTCTCTGTTCCTACACACCATTTAAAATTGTACTATCTAGCCTATATTGCCTCCCTTCATTTCTTCTCCCAAAATGCATCACCTCACACTTCTCTGCATTAAACTTCATCTGCCATGTGTCTGCCCACTTTACCAATTTGTCTATATCCTCTTGCAGATGGCTACTATCCTCCTCACTGTTTACTATTCTCCCTAACTTAGTGTCATCTGCAAACTTGGAAACTGTACTCCGTACACCCAAGTCCAGATCATTGATGTAGATTACAAACAGCAATGGTCCCAAAACTGATCCCTGTGGCACACCACTGCTCACTTCCCTCCAATCTGAAAAACAGCCGCTCACTACAACTCTCTGCTTTCTGTCTCGCAGCCAGTTGTGGATCCACGCTGCCACTGTCCCTTTTACGCCATGGGCCTTTAATTTCATAATAAGTCTCTCATGTGGCACTTTGTCAAATGCCTTTTGAAAGTCCATGTAAACTACATCAACTGCGCTACCATTATCCACCCATTCCGTTACCTCATCAAAAAATTATATCAGATTTGTAAGGCAAGATTTGCCTTTAACAAATCCATGTTGACTGTCCTTTATTAGCCTATATCTTTCTAAGTGAAGATCTACCTTGTCCCTGATTATGGACTCTAGAAGTTTGCCCACTACCGACGTTAGACTGACTGGTCTGTAGTTACCAGGCTTGTCCTTCTGCCCCTTTTTATACAAGGGAGTAACATTAGCTATCCTCCAGTCCTCTGGCACGACCCCTGTGTCCAAGGAAGATTGAAAGATCGTGGCCAGAGTCCCTGCTATTTGCTCCCGTGCCTCACTTAGTAACCTAGGGTGCATCCCATCCGGACCAGGTGACTTATCCACCTTGAGCGACTTCAACCTTTTTAGAACTTCCTCTCTGGTTATAATTATTCTATCCATTTCTCCTACCCTCTCCTCTAATACCATGGCATATGTTACATATGCCATGTAACATATGGCATATGGATATGTTACATTGAATTTAATGTTTGGAAAATCAGCACTGTTTTGCTGACATCAGCTCAGCTTTGATGCAATCTTGATCGGAGTAGAGATCTCTCATATCAACACCATCAATCTATAGTTCTCTGCAGCAGCCATACTTTACATCTGGATTTCTTCCCCCCTGAAATAAGGCATCATTTCTGTTTCCATGTTTTCCAACAAGCTCATTTTCGACACTAATGGGCAGGCTTGTATTTTGTTACAATGCCAAAACAGATACAGGGATCTACTTCACACTGTTTACATTGCCCAATGATCTTCTTATTACATAAAAGGCCCCTTAGTGATCGGTTTACATCTCCATCACATCGCCCACCTCCATCCTTATCTAACAACCAAACCAGCCGAAACCCTCAAGTAATTAAAATCTCTGCCGCCCGGACACTCACCCACATAAAACTCTGTACCCCATCATACCAGACCTTGCCAGGCTCCTCTGGCTCCCAATTACCGAACTGATCAATTTCAAGATCCTCTCACTCATTTTAAAATCCCTTCATGCCCTCGTTCTTCCCTACCCATCCCACCTGCTTACCCCACACTCCACCACCTGCTGCCTCTGCTCAGCTGGCTCTGGCCTGTTTGTCCCTTGTCCCTCTGCTTCACTATCTGTGGGGGTACAACTGCCAGTTTGTTTTGAAACTCTGGAACCCTCTCCTTTAATCCCTCTGCTTTGCCCCCTCCCTCCCCATTTTCAAATTCCTAAAGACCTTCCTTTTTGAATGTGCTTGCAGTCACCTCCCGCTTCCTCTGGCTCAGTGTTAGACTCCACCACTGTCCACAACAATTCCTAAAGCGCTCAGGGACGAGTGAACAGCAAAATATGAATTCAGGTTGCTACTGTTCTCCTCTGTTAATAAAGTATAATAATGTTTACATTTGATGTAGCACCTTTCATGTTGGGAGGATGTCTCAAAACATTTCACAGGATATACAGAAAAGTGTATTTTGTAGGCAAATGTGGCAGTAAATTTGCGTATAGCAATGTATCACAAAAAGCCAGGATCCTGGACTCATAAAAACCAGCCGATGGTGCGATGTGAGGGCGGTGGGCTATTCTGGAAGGACAGGATGAATTGGGCAGCAGGCTCTGCCAGTGTCAAATGCTCTAAGGCACTATCCTGCATTAGAGTGCGCTACATACTTGCAAGTTGTTGTTGCTTTAGGAAATCTTCATGCCCAAAGCACTAGGTAAAAATAGATGAGCAATTTAGATGAAAGTTAAATTATAAAATGGTACCCTAATCTTCCTCTTTCAGATGTTCATTGGCCTACTGGGCATTGGATATTTTTGTTACAATTGAATGAAAACTTGTTTCACTCCAGCTTTAGGAAACTGATAAAAATCTAAAAGAGATACAAACCAAACGTAATACTAACAACTTGATAAGAACTCCTACAGCAAATGCTGCCGGCCTCAAACAGCAAATCAACACGTGTTGTTTGTAGTTTCATTTAGTTTATATATCTCATAAAACCTGCTTGAGCGTGCAATACAGTTCTCATCTTCAGATAATGAAAGTAGCATTTCTCCCAGCCTCTTGTTTAAACAGCCAATTTTTCATCTGTTCGAAAGAAATAATTTGGTTTTCTATTTTCAGAGCAGGAATGATCTGCAAACAGTATTTTGCACAATGATTTGCAGCTGAATATTCTCCTCTTAGCTCCATTTCCCAACCTCCCAAGAAACCAATTTCTGCTGTGATGCACTTCTGGCTATCACTTCACAGTATTCTTTTCTTCTTGGCTAAACCTGTGCTATTTTGGCACAAGTTTCCTTTCTCCTGGCTGCCTCTCTACCTCGCCTGCCAAATGCACTTTCTTCTTGGTCATCTCCTTGCAATATCCTCTTACTACTGGCTGTCCCTCTGGATCACCTGCCCACCGTTCCTTGCTCTTGGACATCAGCCCACCCATGGTAAATGAAGGAAGCATTGAAACAAAAACTGTGTCTGGGTCACAAAATGGAAACTGAAGGAGGTGAATATTGTGTTAAAATATCCCTTGTAAAAAAAGTACCATGGTAATGGTGGTAGTACCATGGTTATGGTGATACTACCATGGTACTACCACCATTACCATGGTACTTTTTTACAAGGGATATGTGTAATATGGGCACCTTTCTTCATCAAGTTCCATTCCCATTGGCAATAGAAATTACAAAAAGCCACAGTACATAAAAATTCCAAGCAAGGAACACAACCACAATATCTAGCTCCACTGGACAACGTGGCAAGATTCTCCACATGACAATCAGGAGGACATTCCAAAATGCTGGAAATAATAATCCTTCCATTTGGCATAGGGCTTTTCATGTCTTCTAGACATCTCAAAGCACTTCACAGAATGTACTGTAAAGTGAATTGATTGTACATTTGTGGGTGAAACGCAGCAGTTAATTGCGCACAGCAGTGTCCCACAAACAGTCGTGGATTGACACTTACATGGGACAATATTATTGATTGAGATGCCAACACATGCCAATAGTTGTTTTCCTCTCAGTTTCTACTTCTTTTCATCTGTTTCCAGATGTGAGATATTGAATTTCTGGCTGGCTTACTTCAAACTGTCATATTGGAGAGTTGAGCCAAGGTCAGTAATCACACGAACTCCCCCTTATTATTAGAATCCTTCAGCTGACTGCAAAATAAAGTTCTCCTGAAGCGACTATTTTATACCTGACAGGTAAAACCCAAAGCAAAATGAAGCAGTAATCTCATTACTGTCATTGGAGAATTCAGTTTATGGTCATTAATCTGGGGAATTTCAAATTCAATACCTTGGGCCTTAATTCGACTCTCCTCACAGTTACGTTCAATAACTCAACTCAGCTACTTATCCTGGTGATGTTATCGCTCTGCCTGTTAAAATGAACAAATTCAAACTTACATGATGTTTCTTACTGGGAGATTCATTGCTCCATTTCGTTGAGCCCCAATTTGCAATCTCTTACATCTCTATACACTACATAGTGCAGGAACGCTGCATAAAGCAAAGATGAAAAGAAAGCATATTAAAATGTCAAATCGAATACCAGACGGTAGCAGCAGCAGCTTTGAGTAAAAACTTTGATCTAAGGTGCAACAGTGATGATACTTCTTAACAAAGGGCTAATTTTAGAATGACACTTAAACAAAACAAAGAAAATTTTGCGATTTTGATTGGAATGTATTTTGGGCAACAAATATCTGCAAACAGTGGAAATCATTTCCCACATAAGGTATAGGTTTATCTTTGTTATGAATAAAGAGTGGCAAACATGTCAAGACAAATCTCACATCCAATTAACGTAAAGTGCTAGTGGCACGTATTGGTACAAATTCGCTTTTCAAGTAATTTCTCTGAAATCTAAAACTCAAGATACAGAATAAAAATAAACTAAAGTCACTGTGACCACGTCCCTAGATCGGGAAAAGAAGAGGACATAGCCAAATCCAAAACAATGCACTGGAAAAGTACCACGCAAGATTTAAAACAAATAGACTTAAGCCTAATACCAATAATATGATACATATTTCTACAGGGAGGTTCTCTTTACCTCACTGCATCTCAACCACAATAACAACAAACAACAAAATTTCACATTGGGAGAACATCCCAAGGCACTGAACAGTCAAAGGTTGGGACCCGAGCATGGTGGAGGGGTGGAGCTGGCCTGGCAGAGAGGTGGGAAGGCAGCTGAAGGTATGGTCGAAAAGGAGGGTCTTGAAACCGGCCTTGAAGGAGGCAAGGGAGGAAGTGAGGTGGAGGGACTGTGGGATTGAGTTCCAGAGTGTGGCGGCAGAGAAGCTGAAAGCCCGGCCACCAATGGTAGGGCGGGTCGGGCGGGTGACTTGGAGCAGACTGGAGCCCGCTGAATGGAGGGAGTGGGCAGGCTGATAGGGAGTCAGCAGGTCTGAGAATTAGGAGGGGGCATGGCCATCTCACAAGACTTCATCACTGACTAGAGATCTCCTCGGAGCTCAGTTCCAGCAAGTCAATGCACTGTCCTGCAGCAAACATAATTTACGTTGTGGATATTTTTCCTGACAGTTACATGCAATCAAGCACTTTTTAAATCCTAAAGGCGATCTGGCTGACTCTGAAGCTCTTGGAAAGTTGCTTGAGTTCAATGGACGTTGAGGTAACCAAATGATTCTGTTACATCTGAACGGTCTCACAGTAGTGTTCCCATCAATAGCTGGGATTGCCAAGGTTTCAAAGACCTTCTATTCGAGGCTAGATTTACTCTATCGGATCAGATTTCAAATTCACTCCAATCGCTGTCACCTCCCGACCTCTTCCTCACACCTCAATCCACTAGCCGGTACCTTCACTTGACTGGCACTGGCCTCCTAGTCATCCCTCGCACCTTCCGCTCCACCATCTGAGGTTGCGCTTTCAGCCACTGCGGACCCAAACTCAGAAACACTCTCCCTCAATCCTCCAGCCTTGCTCCTTCTCTTACCCCTTCTCAAGTCCTGTCTGAAAACCTTCTTCTTTGACCGTACTTATTGCCACCTCATCAAACACCCACCCCCACCACACGCCCACCAAGACTCAGAGTCAGGCTCCAGCACTGTTAAGTGCTCTGAGATGCTACCCGGCATGGAGGCACTATACAAGTTGTTGTTGTACTCTATTACAGTAACAGTAACTCAATACTTTAGAACATCCACAATTTGGCAAATTGTTCTTTTCAGGCTTAACCTTGAATCCGGTTTCCTGTAGTTCCAAACGGAATCTGCCCAAAAGAACATTCTTGTTCAATTGAGGTACAGGTAAACCTCTATTTAGGATGCGGTTGCGTTCCTGAAAAACTCTATCTATATCGAAATGTCCTAAATCGAAACATGATTTCCCATGCGGTCCCATTATATAACCAAAGATGCGATCTGTTCACAAAATTTTCGGACCTTAAACCCACTAAATAACACAAAAAACCATGCAACATAACACACAAAATTAACACACATAGGCAAGAATGGGTACTTGGGGTAACTGTACAGTATTGTACTTTAATACTGGCAAACTTTAATACAGTTCACTACTGGCAAACTTTAATACTGGCAGTGTGGCAGTGGCACTTGCAGCTTCCCCACTCATCTTGATGTTTGGAACCCATAACGTCTTTTAAACCTTTGAAAGCATCCTCTGCTAGCACTGAAAGAAAATGCCATTGAGCCTTCTCCTTCCTGATCATTTAACTCCCTAAACAATGATTTTGCCTTCTCTTGGATAACCAGGGTGTTGGGTGGCATATTACGCTGGTTCTGATCCTCAATCCAGACACTCAGCATTCTTTCCATGTTTTCTTTCACATCACTCCTATGTTTTTCCTAATCTGCTTGCACATGTAGCTGTAACACATGTTGAACTTGCCAGTATATTGTCCTTATTCTGTTTTACAGTAGCCACCATCGATCTAGCTATGTCCATACCTTTTTACCAGAATCGATGCGCTTTATTGCCTCCAATTTAGTATTTAAAGTGATGACTTTGCAGGGCTTCTAGCCACTAGTAGTATTACCATTGCTCATTTCACTTCCTGTTGTCTTTCCCCGACATGGTAGAAACGCGGTAGAGGCTGTAAATCGCTCGAAATCGCTTGGGAATGTTTGGAAATTACTGTAATACTGACGTGGTGTGGTGTCGCTTCAAAATCAGTTGGCTTTTAAACAATGACGTAGCGACATGCCAGTTCAAACGCTTAGATACACTATATCAGGTGCGAGCGTGATTTACCCGCAAATACACTATGGACTGTGCGTATGGACTAAAAGGACACGCGAAATGTGACCGCGATATTTAAAATATGTACTGCGCATGCGCAAAAAAATGTTGTTCTTTAAAATGAATCCAAGTGTCCTATATCGATCAAAAGGTGTTAAAAATTGATGTTCCTTCAATTGAAATGTCGTAAATAGAAGCATCCTACATAGAGGCTTACTTGTATTCTCTTTGTGTGGCTCTCGGAAATAATCATCCTAATCATCCTTGCATCTGATACAGCATCTAATCAAGTCATTGAAGTGTCTCCAAATGCTACACAGGATTTTTTTTTACTCTGTAGTGTAATGACTGTACTACTGTCTGTCCAACGGGTTCATTTTCTCCCATCCTCTCAAACCCCATTTGCAAACGCTGCAGCCCTGGAAAACAAATAAACTTCCCAACACACAACCAACCATTCAACAGCAATAACTGCAAGTACAGTACATCTTAAATCCTGATTTGTTGTGTTGTACTTCATTTCTTCAATACATACTTTCATGCTAGTTGCCTAATTGTCCATCATCTTAATCCATATTTGAAAATGGAAAGCGTGCATGGGGGTTGGGGTGGGGGTGAAAGAGAGCAAGCAAATGTTTAAACGGAAGCAAGCTCAATCTCGAGTATGCCCCAAATTATAGCCATGGTCCATCAACTTGTATTTTTACTGAAAGTAAAATAAAAATCAATGATAAATAACAACAACAACAACAAATTACACCTATAAAGCGCCTTTCACGTCGGGAGGACGTCCCAAGGCGCTGCACAGGAGGCGTGTGACCCAAGCTGGGAGGGGAGTGTACGGGAAGGGGTGAAACAAGTAGGGGAGGTCGAAGAATTCGGGGTGGAACAAAAGGCACGGTCGAAGAGGAAAGTCTTCAAACCGGCCTTGAAAGAGGAAAGGGAAGAAACGAGACGGAGGGATTGGGGGATGGAATTCCATAGAGTCGGAGCAGAAAAACTGAAGGCTCGGCCTCCGATGGTGGGGCGGTTTGGACGGGGGGCTTGCAGCAGGTCAAGTCCTGCTGAACGGAGGGTCCGGGTGGGCTTGTAGGGGGAGAGTAAATTGGTTAAATAGGGCGGGGCAAGGCCATGTAAGGCCTTGAAGGTGAGGACGAGGATCTTGAACTCGATCCTCTGGAGGATGGGGAGCCAGTGGAGACGGGCGAGGGTGGGGGTTATATGGTCGCGGAACCAATATTTCTTTCCACTCGAATGTAGAGTGCAGCATTCTTTACTCCTGAACAGCTCAATACTGTAGGTTGTCCTATCATCTGTTTCTTTTGGTTAACCATAGAGCCTGCTTTGTTTCAATTTCATACAATGGTGTGGATGTACTGTATTCAATTAGATTAATCGTATCATGTTTGTACATTTGTTGATAGTTTATAAACACTGTATCTGTTGCATGTTTGTTTTAGAAGTATCAGAGCTGCGATGAGTAAAGAATAGTTAGGATATTCCTTGCCTCTTGAGACATCATTTTTAGTTAATGTTCAATCAAAATGACTGTTGTGGAAAACCAATGATGGGAAACTATTTTCCAGAGTATTACACAGGATTCCTGCAAGATTAAAAATAACAGCAGCCAAAATAATCAACAGAGTCTAGCTTATTCACAGTAATCTCCAACGTATGGATCTGCATCTTAATGACAGCTGCTTACAGTGTGAGAAAATGGAAACCTCAGAGGACATACTTCTCGACTGGCTTGGAGTCAAATATTTCTGGACTATTTATTTTGATCAACAAGCTTTTTTTTTAATATAAAATATATATTTATTTTAAAACATATATATTTTCATCCCCATGACAACACACATCAAACAACAGAACTATCCCCACCGTGTAAACATACGCAACGGCCCTGTCTTTATCCTCTAGCAAAAAACTCTGTCAAAACAAACATTTCCACCAGCTTTGTGGAAACACAATTCTATTCTCGTTACAAACATAGACGCCTATTATTCAATTTCCAGCACCAGGGCCTCCTCGCTTCTCTACGCTGCTGCCTTTATTTACAGGGAGCAGTTACAAACAGGCTAATCCCAGCTCTGCCATCCTTCACTTACCAGATGGCAGGCCAAAAAAAAACCCCACTCTGATGCTGGTTTGAAAATCAGGGTATACTTGCTACACTGCTCCAGTCACTTTAGGGACCCCTAAATGTCTTTGCATGAGAGTAACATCTTGTCTTATTTAGCATTCGTTCAATAAAAATAACGGAGGCTCTGTCTTGTTCAGCAATATTAATGAGCAAGATGACAACTGAAGTGCATAACAGAATAAAATGATTCCCACTGACTCCCTATCCCAGAGAGGATCGATTTCAAGATCCTAACCCTTGTTTTCAAATCCCTCCACTCCTCTGCAACCCCCTACTTCTCCGACCTCCTCTCTCCTCAAACCAGCACCCATTGCCTTCGCTCCACCGGGTCTGGCATCCTCGTGTCTCTGAATCCTCCGCTCCACCATCGGCGGCTGTGCCTTCAGGCTCTGGAACTCCCTTCCTCACTCCCTTCGCCTTGCCCCCTCTCTTCCCAGTTTCAGGTCCCAGCTAAAGATCTTTCTCTTCGACCGCGCCTTTGGTCACCTTTCTATATAAATCAAAGTTGTTGTTGTTGTGAAATTTGCACTCACTTACTCACTTGACTGCTCAAATTTCAAACACGTTTCCAGTCCACATCATAGAAATGAAAGACACTGGTACAGAGCTCAGCCATGATAAATTAGCACTTTAGCACGTAGGAAATGAATCACTCAACTACTGTAGCACAGTCATCTTATAATTCAGGCGTGCTAATCAAAAGCTTGTCAACCCTGCAAAAGAAGGTAGACAGAAATATCCACAATGCAGATGGTGGGTCAATCTTTGGGAACTCCTACTCCCCACACCCACCCTTACGGGGGGAATATCACAGCAACAAAAATCAAAAGAGGAACACATTTTTTGGCTTGGAGTGTGACAGACCAAAATGAGCTATGTGTCAGTGAATCCAGTAATTATCTTCCTTCAAACGTCTGTAACAAATTTAAGACAGCTTTTCATTTAGGGGCAGGCACAGTGATTAAGTGAAATTCTGAAATTATCTTTTTAAACTCAGAGCTCAGAGTAACCAAGTATAGATTCCCCTTTCCCATCCTTGCAATACCTGAATAGCTAAGCATTATAAACTAGGATGTGTATGCATGCATTCATTTATGTGTCTGCTTGTGAAAGGTATCTCTCCCAGCCACTATTTCAAAGAAATGTTAAGTTCTTCTTAAGGTTACCCCATCTCATATTTCCTCCTCATCCAACTTGAACGCAAATTCATCCACAACTCATCACATTGTGGGTTGTGGGACTTTCATGGAAAAAAAATAGCTGCTGACTTGACTATCTAAATAATAGATACAGTTTCTAATTAAAACAAAAACAATTCCCTTTTTCCCTCCTTGTAATACCTAAATGCCTATGGATTCACTCTAGACCAGTGGTTCCCAACTTCGGGTCCCGACCCAAATCAGGGTTGCGGGGGTCCTCAGTAGGGTCGCGAAGGGTCATCAGAATTTTTTGTTGTTGCTTTTTTTAATTCTGAAAATGCTTTTTTATTGCTGTAATGTGGCTGAGGTGACACCGCCAACCAATTTGTATGAAAGACCGTACTAGCAAGTTGCGCTGAGTCCACAAAAGAGACAGAGATATCGTCTTGGCTGAGCTCCGCTTCAGTCGTGCAGTCGACTAAGGGTCGGTAGGTCCTATTGATGGCAGCAAAAAAAAGGTTGGGAACCACTGCTCTAGACTAATGACTACTGGGACTCCTCGCGATACATCGTCCCGATATACAGGTAAACCTCTATTTAGGATGGGGTTGCGTTCCTGAAAAACTGTTCTCAGATCGAAACATTCTAAATCGAAACACAATTTCCCATGCGGTCCCATTATGTAACCTGTGATGCATTCTTTTCACAAAATTTTCAGACCTTAAACCCATTAAATAACACACATAGGCAAAAAGGAGTATTTGGGGTAACTGTACAGTATTGTACTTTAATACTGGCAAACTTTAATACAGTCCTATGTTTTGATAATCTACTTGCACCTGTAGCTGTAACACACCTTGAACTTGCCAGTATATTGTCCTGATTCTGTTTTATAGTAACCACCGTTGATCTAGCTAGCTCTAAAGCCCTCCCGACATCCGTACCTTTTTTGCCAGACTCGATGTGCTTTATCACCTCCAATTTAGTATTTAAAGTGATGACTTTGTGGGGTTTCTGGCCGCTAGCAGTATTACCGCTGCTCATTTCACTTACTGCCGTCTCTTGCCAACTTGCTAGAAACGTGGTAGAGGCTGTAAATCGCTCGAAGTTGCTCGGGAATGTTCGGAAATTACTGTAATAATGACGTGATGTGGTGTCGCTTCAAAATCGGCTGGCTTTTATACAATGACGTAATGACATGCTATTGGCCAGTTCAAGCGCTTGGATACATTATATCAGGTGTGAGCACGATTTACCCACGAATACTCTATTGACTGTGCGTAAGGACAAAAAGGACGAGCTAAAGACAACTGTGTTATTCAAAATATGTACTGCACATGCACAAAAAATTATTTTGTTCATTAAAATGAAACCAATGGTCCTATATCGATAACAAAAAGTTTAAAAATTATGTTCGTTCAATCGAAACATCCTAAATAGAAGCGTACTTAATCGAGCCTTACCTGTACATTGTTTTGATTATACGTTGTTGATGAATTGATAAATAGTTCTAAAAAATAATTAGAAAATTGGGATAAATTGAAGGGATATTAATAAGTGATTACATTTTATACTACAGTTAACCCTCATCGATCGCGAGGTTTACATTCCTGGAAAACTGCGCAATTGGTAAAATCGCATTGGATAAGGTTAACAAGTAATGGGAAAGGGGGGGGGGTTAGGGGAATCCAGCCACAGGCTACCAACCTCAAGCCTCCAAGCACATCCACACCCAACCAATGCAAGGTACGTACGGAGGTGGGCTGCAGCCAGCTGGCCCGCTCCTCCCCCAGCAATAAAGCAACAGAATCGCAAAGCAATAAAGAAAAAAGCAATAAAGCAATGACACCACAGCTAGGCTAAATTATTTTACCTTTGTTCCTGGAAGTGTTAGGAGATTCTCTCTCTCTCTCTGCCTCTTCTGTTTACCATGCAATGCTCCGAGGCCAAAGAGTCATCGGACTTTCCCAAGGATGCATTGCTCGCGGGGCCAGCCAGCCGAGGAATCATTGGATTTAGTCAGGAGCTGCCGGCGCATTCACAAGTGCGCATGCGCGCGGGGGGCAGCCAGAGCATACACACAAGTTTTACCCGCCCTGCGCAAAAAAGTGACGCTTTTTTTTTGTCGCGTATACTTTAATTCGCAATCGATAAAGTGGCCTTCGACGAGGGTTAACTGTAGTTGTTTAGTAAATATATAAATAAGATAATAAATACAATTAAGTGAACACTTACTGGGGATGGTTGATGTGGTCAGTGAGCGGGAGCGGGCGGAGTCATTCCAATGAAGGGGCTGGATTACCAGAGGGGCCCCTCCCTGTGTCACGCCGCATCCCCAAACAGCTGATCCCTGGCACGTGTTTGCTCATTCATACATTTCGACAACTTTAGAAAAAAAATGGATGAAGGCACAAATGCGTGCCAGTGATCAGATGTTTGTGACAGCGTGAGGAGGGAGGGGCCTCTCTGGTAATCCCACCCCTTCATCTGAATGACTCTGGCCCCACCCACCCACTACTGCATCAACCATCTCCACTAAGTGTTCTCTTAATTGTACTTTTTCCTTATTTATAAATCTATTAAACATTTATTTAAATTGTCAATACTAGTGGTGTTGTTTTCGCTCTTTATTTCATATCAGTGTGAGAAACTTTGGACCAGAAATGTACCAAAGGAATGTAACCCCGATTGATAGCATTAGGGCCTATGGTAATTTGGATTTCGCTATATGTCGTTTCAATTAAAGTCGCACTTTTCAAGAACACATCCCCAATGTTCTTTGAGGAGTCCCAGTAGTTTGTTCTGCCGGAAGCATTGCAGCAGCTATTTACCATGGGAAACTGGCCTTATACTTCCAGCTCCCAGTCACTTTCACCCGAGGCTGAAGAGAACTGTGCGCAGGTGTAAATAAGGCCAAGTACAAAGCTTCATCATCCAATTATTATTATTATTATTATTATTATTAATTCTTGCTGCTATTAAACTACATACAGGCAACTGGCTGTTTAAAAATGTTAATAATAGTTTCACCCAAACTTTCTTGAGCTGACGAATGGAACACCTTTTAGTTGAGAATGACTGATTGCAATTACCGTAAATAACCGCGTATAAGGCGCACTCGCGTATAAGGAGCACCCCCCACTTTTGACCTTTTCTTGGCGAAAAAAAACCAAAGCATTTTCGATGATATGGCCGGCAGAAGGGAGGGAGGCAGGAGAGACAGGTAGTGAGGGAGGGAGCGAGAGAGGGAGGCAGGCAGGCAGGGCAGGCAGGCAGGCAGGAAGGGAGGCAGGAAGGGAGGGAGGCAGGCAGGGAGGGAGAGAGGCAGGGAGGGAGGGAGGGAGGCAGGCAGGTAGGGAGAGAGGCAGGCAGGCAGGCAGGCAGGGAGGGAAGGAGGGAAGGAGGGAAGGAGGGAGGGAGGGAGGGAGGGAGGGAGGGAGGGAGGGAGGGAGGGAGGGAGGGAGGGAGGGAGGGAGGGAGGGAGGGAGGGAGGGAGGGAGGGAGGGAGGGAGGGAGGGAGGGAGGGAGGGAGGGAGGGAGGGAGGGAGGGAGGGAGGGAGGGAGGGAGGGAGGGAGGGAGGGAGGGAGGGAGGGAGGGAGGGAGGGAGGGAGGGAGGGAGGGAGGGAGGGAGGGAGGGAGGGAGGGAGGGAGGGAGACTGGGTTCGGCAGAAGGCAGGCAGCAGGCACAGCACTGAAGTCCGCTGCTGCTGCCGCTGTCCGGGCGGCCGAGGCCGAAGCCCCATCACAAACTCCCCCCAACCCCCGCCGGACACACTGACCAAACCCCGGCTGACAGCGCACCGGCCGGCCCTCTTCCTAGGAAATATGGTCAGTATTTCCTAGGCTCAAAATTTCTTGTACCTGCGTATAGGGCGCACCCCCAACGTTCGAGATCTTCCGACGTGAAAATGAGTGTGCCTTATACGCGGGTATTTACGGTAAATATAGATCGATTTCTTGAGGAAGATGAAATCAGCTACAACCAAGGAGCCTAATCGTACTATGTTGACAGTAAGGTTGTGGTGTTGAAGCGCTGATTCAAAAACAGTGTGTGTGCTGGTGGCCTGGCTCATTCTTTTGCCTGAGTGCCTCTGACAATCGGGAAGGATATTCCCAGGGTATTATTTGATCAGCGCCTTGGGACCTCCTCCCAACTGGAAAAGCGCTATAAAAATGTATTTTTGTTGTTGTTGTCGATAACAATCCTTACATCTGGTATCATATTTTTCACATCAGAAGAATGTCACAAAGTGCTTCACTAGATATACTGAAACGCCTTTATCACTTCCAGGCTCGACTACGGGAATTCTCTCCTCATCGGCCTCCCCAGCTCCTCCCTTCACAGGTTGCAGATCATTCAGAACTCTGGAGCTCGTGTATTCTCCCGTACCAGGCTTCGCGACCACATCACTCCCACCCTCGCCCATCTCCACTAGCTCCCCATCACCCAGAGGATCGAATTCAAGATCCTTGTTCTCACTTTCAAGGCCATTCACGGCCTTGCCCCCACCTATCTCTCTGACTTACTGTCTCCCTACCAGCCTGCCTGCACCCTCCGTTCAGCAGACTCAGGCCTGCTCTGCGTCCACCGCCCTAACCACCCAACCGTCGATGGCTGGGCTTTCAACCTCTCTGCTCCTACACTCCTACAACTCCATCCCACAGCCCCTCCACCTCGCTTCCTCTCTTTCCTCCTTCAAGGCCGGTCTCAAGACCTTCCTCTTCGACCATGCCTTCGGCTGCCCCACTAACTCTTCCCCCTCTCCCACTCTCCTTCCCCTTCCCCCTACTTCGACCCTCCCCAACCGCCCCCCCCTCCCCCGCCCGCTCGGGTCCCAACCAGACTGTTCAGCGCTTTGAGACGTCCTCCTGACCTGAAAGGCACTATACTGTACGAATGTAATTTGTAATACATTTGCACATATCAACAACAACAAAATTACATTTGTATAGTGCCTTTCACATCAGGAGGACGTCCCGAGGAGCTGGATAGTTACTGCTTCAGACCCGATCTGAGGAGTGTGGGGCGGGGTGGGGAATAAGGAGTTGCTGATGGGTCTACCAAAGAGGAGAGTCTTGAGGTGAGATTTGAAGGAAGCCACGGAGGAGGCGAGGCAGAGGAATTTCAGGATGGAGTTCCAGAGTTTGAGGGCAGAGCGGCTGAAGGCTTACCCGCCAATGGTTGGGCGGGTGGGTTGGGGGACGTGGAGCAGGCCAGAGCTGGCTGAATGGAGGGGGTGGGCAGATTGGTAAGGGGATAGGAGGTCACGGAGGTAGGGTGGGGTGAGGTTATGGAGGGCTTTAAATGTGAGGACCAGGATTTTGAATTGGATTCCTCTGGATGATGGGGAACTAATGGAGTCAGACAAGGAAGGGGGAGATGGGGACACGGTAAAGGAACAGTAAAGGACACGAGCCACAGAGTTGTGGATTATCAGCCTGTGGAGGGAGGAATTGGGAAGGCCGACCAACAAGGCATTTGCATAATCAAGCTGGGATGTAATGAAGGCGTGGATGAGGATTTCAGCGGCTTTCGGGGCGAGGTAGTGGTGGAGTCGAATCAATATTCCACAAACAGCCATGAAGTAAATAACAATCTCATTTGTGGATTGTTGGCCAGGGCTTGAAGAGAAAGTCCTTTAAAGTACTAACATTGGACCTTTAACGTGCACCTGAACAGGTAGGCAGGACCACGGTTCAACATCTCTTCCAAAGAACGGGTCTCATCCAAAGTTATTTCCCACAAATTGTTTTATATATATAATAAATCGCCTCTGTCATTTCACCTGCCCAAGAAAGCTAACTTTCATAATAAAACATAGTAATGAATAACAAGTGAGAAAGTATGAAAATAGATCATTAATAGACAAAAAGGGAGTCATGATCATGTACCTTTTGAAAAATCAAACTTTATATTTCGATTTACCAACATAAAGGTACCTACACAACAAATTACATTTGTATAGTGCCTTTCACGTTAGGAGGATGTCCAAATTCACCGCCATTGGAAGGGCTGTCCAGGCAGGGAATATGAAGCATCCTGGAGTCTGCTGAGTGGACAGATTGTTTTGGCATTAGCAAGTCACAGAGGGAAGAAGCAGCAAGGCCATGGTGGACCTTGAAGGCGAGGATTTTGAACTCTGTCCTCTGAGGGATGGGTACCAGTGGAGCCGGCCGAGGGTGGGTTTGATGGGGTCATGGAGCTTGGTGCCAAAGAGGACACTAGAGTTCTGCACGATTTGCAGCTTGTGGAAGGAAGAGTTGGGAGGGGACTTAGCAGGGTATATGAGTGTTAAATGTGTTCTGTTACTCGTGAGCCACCGGCAACCAATATTCTGAACAACTGCTTTGTAACTCATCAATAGTGATAAGTTAAAGCCCTAAAGGGACATCACTTGAAATAATTAAAATTTACTGCTCTGACAAACTGAAAGAAACCACTTTATTTATGCAAATGAACATGGCTTTAAAGTGTCTGTCAGTAAAGGGTGGAAAATAATGACTGCGGGTAAGGTAAACGGCAGGCTATGCTTCACTCTGTTGCAGTTCTAGATTTCATTGATTCAGCAGATGAAACTGGAAGATTCACCAATCTGGGTAAAGACTGACAACAGTTACAACAGTGATCAGGTGAAATGCCTGACAGATATATTACCAAAGTTTCAAAATGTTATTACAATACAGAAAAAGAAATGATTCATAACATCCGAACGGAAAACAATTATATATTCCCTTCTCTGAAAAGAGTGAGATTACCATCTCCATCAGGCACACAATTCATTAGGGCTGCGCTGATTCCCATTTACACAGAGAACAGCTTAGGAATATATGAAGATAGTTACCGTGACAGCACTGCACACGGCCTCCTGCTTTCTCTTCACATTATGAGATAGCATTCACTTATAAATCACAAAATCACATAAGATACAGCATAAGAAAGGGAGGCCATTTGGCCCAGAGCCTAAATTGATGCTAGCTAATCCATAGAAGATAACTAATATATTTTAATACAATTCTTTTCTCTCATTCCTGTACACTTAGAATTTTGAGCAAGCCTTGCACCTAAATCGAGCCTCATTTCACTGAAGTACCCAGCCATTACGGTGATTGTAATTCTGATCCAAATAAGGGGCAAAAATCTTTCAATATCTGGGGGGATCCAGCCAGCCAGTGCGCACATCTTCTTACCCTCCAATGGAGATAGCTACATGTAATAATAACAACAATAATAATAATAGCTGCCGTTACTGTGCTTCTCATGTCTGAATAATATCTCAAAGCACTTCACAGGATTCACTGTGAAGTGTAGCGACTATGCAGTCTGTACATGAATGCGCTAGCCAATTTGCACACAACAATGTCCCACAAACAACAACTTGCATTTATATGGCACCTCTCACCCCAGATAGCATTCTAGAGTACCTAAACAGTCAAACAGTCATGAAGTGAATAACCAATTTTATCTGGAGAAAATATGCCCACACATATACAGTATACTATATATAAAAAAAAACTTTCAAGAATAAGAGTACCGGTAATAAGTTTTACATTTGAAATTCTTAGCTTCTTCATTTAATAACCTTTAGCAAAGAAGAGCAAAATCTCACTACAATGTTCATTGCACACAATTTGACATGAATCTCTTGATTTAAATATTGGTTTAGTTCATCAGGAAACATTTTATTGCAAAATTATTTATGGTTCATAAAGCGTTCAAGTCAATTTAATAAAAATCTGTCCCATATTCTCACAAATGATTCTTGTGGCAATGGAATGATTAGATGAACAGCCACTATGGAGAAAGACAATGGCTTTGGACTCTTAATGAGCTGCAGACAATCTTAATAAAGAAATTTTACAAAAGACAGAAAACCATTATTCATTATAATCAGATACCTAGCAGAGATCCCACCATTTACCTAAAATTAGACTTTATACGGGGGGAGAGCTGTGTTCAGTATTCCCCTAGGAGAAAACTTCTGCATGCATTCAGGTGACACCCAATTATCTCTATGCCTCCACCGTTGTCTCCAGGACCACTACTGTCCTGACAGAGTATCTGTCAGACATCAAGTCCTGGATAAGAGCTAACTTTCTTCAGTTCAACGTCAACAAGACCAAGGCCCTCCTGATTGGCTCCCATCAGCGCCTCCACACCTCAAGCGGTGACAGCATCACCATCCATGAATGGACACTCCACCTCATTAAGCCAGTCCAGAACCTCGGAGTCTTATTGGACCCTCAATTGGCCTTTGTACCCCCATTCCATGCCATGATCCACTCTGCCTTCCCCCACCTCTGCAATATCACCTAGCTCTGCCAATGTCTCATACCACCAGTCTCCAAAACTCTCACACACATATTTATAACATCCAGGCTTGACTATGCAAACTACTTGTTGGACTCCCCAACTCCTCCCTCCACAGGTTGAAAATCATCCAGAACTCTGCAGCTCATGTCCTCACCCAGACAATGCTTCACGACTCTATCACACCTATGTTTGGTTGACTCCATCTAAACCATTTACAGGCTACATGGTCCCTCCATTCGGTGGGTTCCAGCCTGCTTCACATCCCCCAATCATCTACCCCACCATTAGCAGGCGAGCCATCAGCCACTCTGCCATCACCCTCTGGAATTCCATCACGCAGCACCGGCACATACACACACAAAGCATCTGGATTATTCATTCATGTTCTTTCCCAATTCATCATTGTTGGAATTTGTCCTGATTCCCAGGATTCAGCAATGTGCAAATTATAGTGAAGTACACTACAATGTATCCTCCAATGTGGTTTGAATGCCAACACTTATCCAGTTATCTTTTGAAGGTGCAGATGGACACCTTCAACTGTTTTGCTGACAGTCTATATCCTCCATGCTGCAGGCAAATAATCCCTCAGAGTTCAAGTCTCACTTGAAGCTTGTTAATTTTAAACCTATGCCCTTTAGTTCTGCTTTCATCTTCAAAGTCAAAGTGTCTGTTTACACCTAGATCATCAATGCCCATCAGGAGTCTCCACAAAGCTGTGCTGAGTCATCATCAACTTGCTGTTTCAAAACAGCACCCTCACACTGACAGGCTCAGTAACCTTTCCAATTCAGTCCATACTAAGATTACAGTATTTATTCCAAAAACAAGACTGAAATGTACAGAAATGAAAGATTATTCAGACTACTATGAATTCCTCAGGTACATTTTGACATAGTAAAGGAATCCCAATGGAAGATTTCTTATTTAAGCTCCCAAAATGAAATTTCTATCCTCCTCTCTCCTCAAACCAGCACCCGTTGCCTTCACTCCACCGGGTCTGGCCTCTTCCAAGTCCCCCGAATCCTCCACTCCACCATCAGAGGCCATGCCTTCAGCCACTACGCCCCGAGGCTCTGGAACTCCCTTTGCCTCGCCCCCTCTCTTCCCAGTTTCAGGTCCCGGCTAAAGACCTTTCTCTTCGACCGTGCCTTTGGTCACCTTTCTACCCCTGCCCCTGGCTCGGTCCTGGGATCCGTTGTTGTGAAGCACTCTGCGACGCTGTCCGGCGTGGAGGGCATTATATAAATCTAAGTTGTTGTTGTTGTTCTGTATTAAAACTCTTTAGAGAAAACCGATTAAATATTATTCACTGGTGGCACCCCTCATATCAGCAGACTCATCTTTCAGATACTGCGTCTCCCATACTTTTTCAATCTACTCTCCTATTTACACAAGCTACCATTTAATTATTAATATATACCATTTATTATAAAATCTATAATTGTCTTAATAATGCAAGATATAGTGTAAACAATCTCAGCTGAAACGTGAAGAATAAAACTAAAAACTCAAGAATTGCTTGAAATTCCTTGCATTCTAAAAACATTCAGCTCCTCAAAATTCTGTAGAATAACTTTTTTTTAGCACCTCAAGGATCAGGAAAGTTGCAAATATTACCAATTTAAGATAGTTGTTAAAAGAATCAGAGGGGAGGTTAGGAAAAACAATTTCACCCAGCGAGTTGTTCGGATCTGGAATGCATTACCTGAAAGGAATTTGTGGAGTCCTGTAGCTCAGTGGTTAGAGCACTTGCTTTACAAGAGTGAGACCTATGCTCAAATCCAGGCACATCAGGGCAAAACCTTGTGCAAGTTTCCTTACTCCAAACACACCTAATATTAATCCCTCCAAAACAAAACACAATAATAAAATTGGTCATTTCAAACCATGACTGTTTGTGGGACACTGCTGTGTGCAATTGGCTGCCGCGATTCACCCACAAATATATGGTCAATTCACGTTACAATATGTTCTGTGAAGCTCCTTGAGATGTCCAGAAGACGTGAAAAGAGCTATATCAAATTCAAGGATTATTATCTTATTATTATAGTGGAAGCCAATTCAATAACAACTTTTAAGAGAAAAGTAGATGGATATTTGGGGAGGACAAGATTGTAGGGCTATGGAGAGAAAGCAGGCCAGTGGAATTAAGTTGGATTGCTCTTTTCGGAGCTGGCGCAGACACGATGGGCCAAATGGCCTCCTTCTGTGCTGTATAAATCCATATTTTAAGCCTTAGAGAAGCACTGAAATGGGTTTCTTAATCTTTTTCACAAATGTGATCCAAGTCATACATTATTAAGCAGGTAGCTATAATGTTCTGCCTATATTTGTACAGGCCAACCTTTTTTTTTTTAACAACGCTGCTCATTTCTACATTATCTTAATTGTTTTCTTCCATTTAATAGTTACAAAGCTGTTCTTTTAATTATCCTCACCTGTGGTCCAATATGTCATCTCACCACCTTCCAAACATACATAACACTGACCCATCTGCTCTCCTAGGTAATAATTGTTTCCATTCAGTGGAAGGCAGCGATGCTCTCATTAAAAAGTGATGTTATTTATTTGCAAAAATACCATTATACCTGGGGGAGAGGTTGAATTGAATAAATTCAATAATTCAAGTTTGGGAAAACATGTGTGTATATTTAAATATTTGTTTCCTCTAAACTGTACCTTTCATAGTTAGGTGCCAACCCAAACGGATGGGAGCGATTGTCTCTCTCTCTCTATTGGTCAGTCAGTCACATTTTATAATGCATGACATGATCAAATCTGATTCAGGTGGCACTCTTAATAATAAATAATATTCTTGCATTTGATATAGCTCTTTATTACATCACTGAGACAACAACAACAAAATTACATTTATAGAGCGCCTTTTCACATATATTGTAAAGTGAAGTTACCGCATTGAAACTGAGCATGGAAAAGGACGAGCAATGCTATTCACCTCCTCACTGCAAGGAAAAAGCAAAGTACTGTATCATGTCGCCAGCGTATTCCTTTGTAATACACCAATGCATGGTTCATAATAATGAACAGAAGATATCATGTGTAATGAAAGCAGCATTTTGTTCAATAGGTATCATAAATATTGTATGCTGTAGCAGCGTTCATGAGATATGGTTATTGAGTGAAAACCTTTGATATTATTGCTGACAAAATAAATCATACAGAGAAAAAAGTGGTCTGCCGTAAGAGAGAAAATCTCCAAAATATGATTCCTTAGTGCTTTTCCCTTTTGGGTTGAATTTTGTGAAGGTAGGGAAATTTGTGAAGGTGGCAAAGGATTGGATTTATGCTCAACACTTATTCAGTGCCAGTTTAATGTGAACTTCATGTTAAATCAATACTAAGAGAGCAGTTTTGTTTAAAAAAAACATTAGATGCAGAGCGTTGCTCCCGCTAGTCTGCCCCCAACAATGTGCCTTAGCCCCTAGCACAGAAAACATTGCCCTTCACCAGTTTCGCATTTTCCATTTCCCACATTAGTCACCTGTGGGCCTTCTGTGAAGATTGCTATTTCAGTGCCAAATTAAGGGCAGCTTTTTCTGCTGCAGGCTATGATCGCCGAGAACCAACGTGGAGACTGGATAGATTCATGGTCTCATTTTCCAAAAGAAAAATTATCTGAAAGATCCACAGCCTTCCAACAACCTCAAGATTCTCTAACTTAAGCTTCCGAGAAAATTGTTGAGGGCTTACCAGCAATGCTGATACTCAATCAGAAACAACTGGTGTTGCAGCATCTACAAGATAAGAGTGCAGGAAAGAGTCTGCTGTTAATCAGGATTAACAGCTTTAGGGATTTAACCTTTTTCTTTCTTAATTTCTTTCACAAAATGTGGAATTTTCCCATTTAGCAATTTAAATAAAAGAAAGTGAACTCCAGGCACCTGATGTTTAGCTTGTTTATCCAATGAGTAGCTTAGCCGTGTAGAATTGCTTTACAATTTCAGTACCAACAAATTTACTTTTGTATTGCGCCTTTCACGTCAGGAGGATGTCACAAGGCGCCGGACAGTTACTGCGTTGGACAGTGGGGGAGGGAGAGAGGGGGAGTAGTTGCCAATGGGTCCATCGAAGAGGAGAGTCTTGAGGTGAGACTTGAAGGAGAGCAGGGAGGAGGCGAGGTAGAGGGACTTCGGGATAGAGTTCCACAGGTTGGCAGTGTGACTGAAGGCTCGCCTGCTGATGGTTGGGCGGATGGGTCGGGGGACATGGAGCAGAAATTAAATCAGAAATTAAATTGATTTCAACAAACTTTTGGTGCCATTAGTTAAACAAATTTCCTTCTTTACTGCTATAATTAATAATAATAATCTTTCTTTGATCCTGTCCTTTAATCCGTGGAATTAGAGGATATTTGAAAGCGTTCTCAAACCAGCTACCTATAGCCATCACATTTCACAGTGGTCAGATCTTGAGGTGTCAGCCTGGCTCGGTAATAGCAATCTCCCCTTTGAGTCAGACGCCCCACATCAGAATTTGGAACTCATAGTCTAAATTGACTCTCCAATGCACTGTTGGGAGTGCAATGCATTGTCGGACATGCCGTCCTTCAGATGAGACCTTGTGGAGCTCAGTGGTTAGACCATTCAACTTACAAGCATGAGACCTGTGTTCGAATCCAGGCCGACCAGGGCAAAACCTTGGGCAAGTTTCCTTACTCCACACGCCTAATAATAATGCGTCCAAAAAAAAACACAATAATAAAAATTGGGTCATTTCAATCCGACTGTTTCTGGGACACTGCTGTGCGCAATTGGCTGCCACGTTTCATCCACAAATATACAATCAATTCACTTTACAGTATATTCTGTGAAGATCTTTGAGAGGTCGATAAGATACGAAAAGCGCTATATCAAATGCAATGATTATTACTATTATTATTTGCTTGTTCAGATGGATGTTAAACATTCCATGAAACTATTAGAAAGGAAAAAGGAATTTCCCCTGGTGTCCTGGCCAACTACCCCCAAAAAAACAACAACAAAATTACTTTTGTATAGTGCCTTTCATGTCAGGATGACAGGATGTCCCAAGGCGCTGAAAATAATATATTGGAATAGGCTTGATGAGCTAAATGGCCTCCTCCTCCTATTTTTTGCTTTTAAGTGGGGGATGTGCAAAATGTCTGCATACACTTTCAATATTATTAAATTTAGTAGCATGAAGAATGTTCTATCCCTTGTAGGCGAATGTAGAAGAGGACATTCCCTCTTCCATCTGGCCAAACTTTTCCTAACCTGCAAACAATAAGTGCTAACAGGAGGTTTCCAACCAATGACATCCCTTCCCTGACATAGTAAAATAATCCTTACATTTTAGTATAGACTAAGAATGATAAAAATATATAATATTTTATTATATGTGTGTCCCACAAACACGACTAATTTTTTAATTTTTTTTAGGGATTTTAAAGGAGTAAGGAAACTGCCTGGAATTGAATCTAGGTATCTCGCTTGTAAAGCGAGTGCTCTAATCAATGAGCTGCAGGACCAATGACATGTAATAAAAAATATTTTAAATTAATTTTGTTTTTCTTTAAACTTTTGTTTCATTGAAATAGAATACAGATTTCAACACTGATATTCTATTTTATACATGGCCAAAAATCCAGGTCAGATTTTCTTTAACAGCTATATTTATTGGCCTAGTGACGAGGAGAGTCAGGCATTTTGCAAGAATCCTTTATATTCAAGCTATTTATAAACCATGGGTGATGGAAATGTATTGTTTTTTTCAATTCTGTCCCTCCAGCAATGGCCATGGACATATGCTGTGTGTAGTCCTGTGCACTTTTTATTTATAGCAATCAGAGAATACATTACAAATCCAGTGAGCTGTACATTAGTAAAGAGATGGTGTTAACTTTACATCTTATAGTTTTATACAAAATTCGAACAAAATAACAAGTACTTGCATTTCTATAGCCCCCTTCACACAGAGTAATTAATATGTTGGAACTCTTTAGCGAAGTGGTGTCAGATGCCTGGCTAGAAGGAAGGTTATCACAGGCTGGTTGAAAAGCTAGGATTTTTAAGGTAGGATTTAAAGAGAGGATGCAAGACAGAGGGTAAAGGGAGGGAGTTCCAGAAGGTTGGAGGGCACAAGGTTCAGTTGCCAAATCGTGGGACTGAGAGAGCGCCGGGACACATAATTAGCCCACATTTGCAGAGTAAATAGGTTGTGTTAACTGAATCACAATGGCAGAGGCCCTATGCAATTGCATGGGTTGCATGTGCTTAACACTCTCAGTGATGTCTGTGAAATCATTATGTTGGATCATCAGAACCCAGCTGTATACAAACACCAGGTGCTCATTAGCAGCAACAAACTCATCGTTTAACATGTCAGCAAAGTACCACCACAGCTTAAATCAAGCCGGGTCTCACTAACTTTTCAAAGTAAACTCCACACCCAACAAGCTGAAGACAAAACAGTTCATTGTTAATTCAATGGAATTGCATACCAAACATCTAATTTAATAAATCTATCGGAAATGAACTCTGAAAAATGTCAATCAGAAACATTCGCTATGTAGCAATTTTATAAAGCAGAACAGAAGTATAGAAGTGAATTTGGATTTGCAGCTGGTATATATATTTCTGATATCTTACAAGCCCAAATGGTGAATTTAAATAATGGGCAGTTGCCTGATTTATAACCTCGGAATGGAGGGCACGCAGGGCAGACTTATTCAACCAACATTCTTTTCTCAGGCCCCAAATGGAGGATAGAATAAGTCCATTATTATCATTCAATTATTTTTAAACTGCAGGAGAATCTTGTTCTCCTGCAGTTTAATAATAAGCGCAACTTACTTTGAAGCACACTTGAGATGCCGTCTGGTGTGGAGGGCGCTATATAAATCAAAGTTGTTGTTGTTGTTGTTATTCAGGCAAGCTTGACTGTGTTTTCCATTTGAAACCAAAAGTGTTTTAACAAATCCCTAAATCATTAATAAAGGCACCTAACAATAAAGGTAAAATAGACAAGTCTATTGGCTGCCATCAAGCGTACCACCATACTCTTTGAACCACTAAATCTGACTTTCAGACTTGTGATTCCAAACCAAACAGCAAATGTGCAACAATCTCTATGTGAAAAAGAAAAGACCGATTTCATATTTGGAGAGGGCATCCTGACAATCCTCAATTGATTTACAATGGACAGTGTAGCAGCATTGTAAATGTATTTCCAAATACTGTAATCAAATCAAATTGTACATTGCTAAAGCTATTGAGTACAGGCTGCGAATTACAGATGGCAATCATTTTTTTAAAATAACGAGTGCGGCTGGATTGTAACTCACATTCTCACCAGAATTGCACTGCAAACGTCTAGACAATTGTTTTGCTGAATCCAAGACAGAAAAACTGCTCCTTCAGCCCCCAGCAGATTTCTAAACCTCAAGCTGATTAATCCTCTGGAAAATGTTGCTGCCCCTTTGAACAGTTGTATTGTGCAGGCAACAAGCACTGATCAGACAACACGCGTTTATTCCACAGGTGCCAGTAGCTGCCTAGCATTGATGTTTATTTTCACAGGATGAAGTACTATGGAAGATGCATAAGATTTTAGTCAATCTATTTTTCTGCATGACTGACTGTTTACATGTTTAACATTGTAATTTTAAGATGAACAGGAAATTATACATAACAAGAGGTTTAGTCATTATTTTTATAAAATCAATGAATTGTTTTCCGCTTCTCTTTACCAGCTATCCTACACTATTTCATTATGAAGTTCAGTTTAACAACGACTTGCATTTATATAATGCCCTTCACGCAGGCTAGAGTCCCAGAGCACTTGACAGTGGTGGAACACAATGCCAAGCCAGTGGAAGGTGACCATAGACATGGTTGAATAGGGGCGACCTGAAGATAGGGAAGGAAGGAGCAAGACAACAACAACCATATTGCACTTATATAGCGCCTTTCACGTGGAAGGACGTCCCAAAGCATGAACAATCAGGTCAGGACCCGAGCAGCGGGGGGAGGGTGTGGGCAGGCTGATAGAGAGACAGTAGGTCAGAGAGATAGGCTGGGGCAAGGCCGTGAATGGCCTTGAAAGTGAGGACAAGGATCCTGAATTCGATCCTCAGGATGACGGGGAGCCAGTGGAGACGGGCGAGGGTGGGAGTGATGTGGTCACAAAGCCAGGTACGGGAGAGTACAAGAGCTGCAGAATTCTGAATGATCTGCAGCCTGTGAAGTGAGGAGCTGGGGAGGCCGACAACGAGAGAGTTCCCATAGTCGAGCCTGGATTCATAAAAGCTTGGATGAGAGTTTTGGCGGCATGGGGGGTGAGGTAGTAGCGGAGTCTGGCAATATTGCAGAGGTGATGGAAGGCTGTGCCGGACATGGAGCGGATGTGGGGGAGAAAGGATAGTTTGGGGTCGAACAAGATGCCCAGATTCCTGATTGGCTTTGAGAGGTGGAGAGAGCCGCCTTGAATGCTGATGTTATCAGAGCCTGAGGTGCGGAGGCACTGACGTGAGCCAATCAGACGGGCTTCCGTCTTGTTGACGTTGAGTTGTGGGAAATTTGCCTTCGTCCAGAACTCAATGTCGGACAGAATGCAGTCAGAACGACTGGATTCGAGGTCCTGGAATCGAGGGTTGACACAGATAGGTAGAGTGTGTCATCCACATACATGTGGAAATTTACCCCATGTCTGTGGATGATGTCGCCCAGGGGGAGAGTATAGAGGGTGAAGAGAAGGGGGCCAAGGACAGAGCCCTAGGGAACGCCACATGTAACTGTGCAGGGGCTGGAGGAGAAGCCATTGGAGGAGACAAAGTGAAGGCGGTGGGAGAGATAGGACCAGAACCATTTGAGGACAGAGCCTTGCAGGTTGAGGAGGGAGGAGAGGCGCTGGAGGAGGATAGTGTGGTCCACTGTATCGAAGGCAGTGGATAGATCGAGGAAGACGAGGAGGCAGAGGGAGCACTGGTCACAGATGGTCAGGATGTCGTTTGTGACCTTGACCAGGGCAATTTCTGTGCTGTGGGAGGCACGGAAACCCAATTGGAGAGGTTCGAGGAGTGAGTGCTTTGTGCGGAACGAGCAGAGCTGGGAGGTAACCACTATTTCAAGGACCTTGGAAAGGAAAGGAAAGGAAAGGAAAGGAAAGGAAGGGGAGGTTGGAGATGGGCCAGTAGCTACATAGCTGCGATGCATCAAGGGAAGGCTTTTTTAGGATGGGGGTGATGGTGGCGGTTTTGAAGGAAATGGGAACGGTCCCGGATGAGAGGGACAGGTTGAAGGTGTCGGTGATTAGAGGGGCCAGAAGGTGGAGCTGGGTGGTGAGGAGAGGGGTGGGGATAGGATCTAGGGAGCAGCAGGTGGTGAGCTTCATTGAGGAGATGGTCTCAATGATGGAGGATGGGGAGATGGGGTTGAAGATGTAGAAGGAGGGATGGGTAGGATTCGGGGTGTGGGGGGGAGGTGGGGAGGGGGTGGAAGTTGCGGGGACAGAGACCGCAGAGCAGATTCCCTCAATTTTGGTCACGAGGAAATCCAGCATCTCCTCACAACGGGAGTTTGAGGAGAGGATCTGCAAGGCAAGGCGGGGTGGCCGGAGGAGATGGTTGGTGGTGGAGAAGAGAAGCCAGGGGTTGTCCTTCACCTCCAGGATTATCTTGGAGTAGAAGGACAATTTGGCGGAGGATAGGGTGGAGCGATAGGAAAATGTGAGGTCCAGCCAGATTTGCCAGTGGACTATGAGGCTGGATTTGAGCCAGGTGCGTTCAGCGGCCCGCACCTGGCCCTTGAGGGAACGGAGGTGGGTGGTGAAGCAGGGTGAGGTTTGGTGGGAGGCAGTTCAGGAAGTGAGGGGGGCAAGAGTGTTGAATGTGGTGGAGAGGGTGTTGTTGAGCAGGGTGAATGCGGAGGATGGGTTAGTGCAGGAGGTGGACCAGAAGGAGCGGAGTTCGGAGGATTCCAAGGCAGCAGAGAGAGTTTGTGGGGGGATCTTCTTCCATGAGTGGTAGAAGATGGTGGTAGGTTTGGGGGTAGAGGGGGGAGGGCTAGAGGAGTTGAATGAATTTAAGTGGTGGTCAGAAATGGCCTTGTCAGAGATGGTGACATCCGAGATGCTGAGGCCCTGGGTGATCACCAGGTCAAGCGGGTGACCGTGAACGTGGGTGGTGGAGTAGATGTGGAGAGAGAGGTTGAGAGACGAGAGGAGGGAGGAGAATTCTGAGGAGGTGGAGCAGGAGGGGGTGAAGTTGAGGTTAAAGTCGCCGAGGAAGATGAGGCGATCGAAGGAGGCATAGAAGGAGTCAAGGAGAGTGAAGAGATAAGAGATGAAGGTTGGGGAGAGTTTTGGGGGACAGTAAACAATGAGGATTTTGAGGGAGAGGTGGGAGGAGTGGGAGAGGGTGAGGTGTTCAAAAGAGGGGAAGGAACCAAAGGAGTAGGGGGATAGGGCAAGTAGTGCCCTAGAGATAAGGGTCTCGCCTCCGCCATGGCAGTTGGGGAGAGGGACGTGGTGGGAGGCGTAGCCAGGTGGTGTGGCCTCGGTGAGGGGGAAGGTGTCCCGTGGGGTGATCCAGGTTTCAGTGAGGGCCATAATGTCAACGCTCTCATCGAGGATGAGATCATTGATGGCCAGCGTCTTGTTGCAGAGGGAGAGGACATTTTGGAGGCCAACGTGGAGGGAGCAGTTGGCAGAGGGATGTGAGGGGGGACCAGATTGGGCAGCAGGGGTGTGGGATGGGGGTGAGAGGAGGCGGTGGTGGCGGCGGTGGTGCGGAATGGGGCAGTCGGTGTGGCTGCTGCTGGACAGCCAACACCGAGTGCCACGGAGAGCCCAGCAGAGGATTCCCAGGCTGGAGCAGAGGGAGGCTGTGGGAGTATCAAATGGGGATAGAAAGCGGGAAGGGCGGAGAGAAAGCAGGGCAGAGAGGGAGAGTTGCAAAGGAGGGCTGGGGTGGGGTGGGCGGGGGAGAAGTGGGAGAGAAGGACAGGATGGGAGTAGTGGATCGGGTTTGGGAGGACAGACATTTAGGGTGGTGAGGGAGGCTCTGGTCGGCAGCCGAAGTGTGCACACAGGGAGCCGAGAGCGAGGGATCAGCGGGGCGGCATCATCTCAGAGGATGTGTGGCCATGGCTAGGGGGTGACTAGCCATGTCAGCCCTGCCATTGTCACCTATCCTGGGGGTGGGGCTCATGATCTATTGTTAGAGGTTCTAGTGATTTTTTGTTTGTGACGCCGCGCCGATGTCACTTTTTTTGCACAAGGGGCATGCAGAAGGCCGGAGCCAGTCAAGCATTGAGGATTGGGGGGGTAAGCAGGTCGGAGTGGTAGTGAGGTACCAGGGCTTGAGGGATTTGAAAATGAGTGGGAGGATCTGTTGAGTGGAAAATCGATCTGTTCTGCCTCCCTGTCAAGCTCCACTGGTTCCCTATCACCAAACTAAAGATACTTCTAACATCAAGGATATCATTACTTCACTTAGTATATTTCCTGTTCTATGGATCAGCAAACCAGCTATGGATTTCAGGAAAATCAATCTATTACATGACTAGCGTGAAAAAGAAGCCGCTCAGATCTGAGTTGCCATGCTGTGACTTGCTTGTATTTTCAGTTACTAAATCCCATGAAGCTTGGAAGTGTTATGTCGTGGGTTTTACTGTTGCAAATCTGAAATGTTTCACTAAACAACCTGTACACAGTCCTGTCCACATTACTCCAGGAAAAGAGTGGTGCCTCTCTCACCTCTGCTAATCAATCCCATGTCATGCTGTATCCAACACTCCATTTGTATCAGAATAACCTTAAAATGAGGCAAATTACCTTGAACACTCGGGTCCAGAAATTCCATCTGGTTTTATCCGGTTCTTCTTATAAAGTAGGAAAAAAGCAGCTTCTATACCAAGGCTGAATACTCCACAGAACTGCAAAGCGTTCTGACAAAGTGTTGTGGATACAAAAAGTTGACTCACTTTCCTTTCTCTACAGATGCTGGCCGACCTGCTGAGCATTCCCAGCAATTTCTGGTTTTTGTTTTAACTTTAAGACAAAATAGTTTTAAAAGCAAATCCTAGGTGGCCATTTGAGCCAAAATATTGCTATATGATCCTAAGAAAATCCCCATCTTCCTTTTAAGATATGTTTAACATTATTTGTGATCAGCTGGGTGTCTGACATAAGAGAAAAAACCATCACCATGCTTTAAATATCCAAATCACACATCTGTGCCCTAGCTAAATGAGCAAAAATCTGGACTCCAGCACTACCTTCCACCACCTCCACAACATCTCCGTCATTGCCTCAGGCTGCCGAAACTCTCAACACATATTCATCACCTCAAGGCTCGACAATGGAAACTCCCCCCTTGTCGGCCTCCCCAACTCTTCCCTCCACAAATTGCAGATCATCCAAAACTCTGCAGCTCATGACCTCTGCCGCACTCAGCTTTGTGAACCCATCACCCTCACTCTTGCCCGGCACCACTGGCTCCTTCCCCATCCCCCAGAGGATCGAATTCAAGATCCTCGTCCTCACTTTCAAGGCCCTCCACAGCCTTGCCCTTCCTACCTCTCTTATCTGCTGATCCCCTTTCAACGTGTCTTCTCCCTCCGTTCAGCAGGTAGCGGTCTGTTCCATGTCTCCCACCTGACCATCGACGGCCAGGCTTTCAGCCTCTCTGCCTCCGCTGTTTAGAACTCCATTCCACAATCCTTTTGCCTTGCTCCCTTCGTTGCCTATTTCAAAGACTCAAGACCCTCCGTTTCAACCATGGCCTCAGCCGCACCTCTCTGCCATCCTTCCCTCCAACCCTGCCAGCCCCTCCCCCATGCTCGGGCTTGACCCTGACTGTTCAGCGCCTTATGATGTGCTCCCAACACGAAAGGCATTCTATAAATGTAATTTTGTTGTTATTGCCTTCCTGTTGTCCCAAACCTGAAAGTTTCCTCATCAGCTATTCGACAAACATCTGCCTTCAGTGTGGTGGGAGGACCTTTACATGGATAGCTTGTGATCTGCCAGCCACTTTGATGTTCTTGCACATTATTTAACATTTATTCCCTGAAGACATTTCACTCTCTGTCCCTTTTCTGCTTGAGTTCTGCTGGTATTATTACCACCCGAGGAAACTGATCTTCTTCAGGAGCAGTAAAAAATATAAAAAGTTTAAAAAAATTTGTCTAGCAGCTTTAAAGTTGCGAGGACGTCTCAAGCAGTTCACAGAGCAGAAGATGGGATGGAAGGAAAGCAAAGGTGACCAAAAGCATTGTCAAAATTATGGATCTTCAGATAGTCTTTAGAGATAAAGGAGGGAGGAGTAGAAGCGAGAAAGATTCCTAGATTCTAGTGGAGTCCTGTAGCTGAGTGTGGAGTCCTGTAGTTCAGTGGTTAGACCACTCGCCTGACAAGCAAGAGACCTGGGTTCAATTCCAGCAAGGCAAAATCTTGAGAAAGTTTCCTTACTCCACACACCTAATAATAATCCCTCAAAAAAAAATAAACTGGTCATTTCAATCCACGACTATTTGTGGGACACTGCTGTGCGCAATTTTGGCTGCCGCGTTTTGCCCACATATATATGATCAATTCACTTTACAGTATATTCTGCAAGTGCTTTGAGATGTCTAGAAGGCATGAAAATGCAAGATCAAAAGCAAGGATTATTATTATTAGATAATAATAATACTTGCATTTTGATAGAACGCCTTATCATGTCTTTGAGATGTCTTAAATCAATTCACAGATTATATTGTAAAGTGAATTAACTGTATATTTTTGTGGGGGTAACACAGCAGCCAATTGCACACAGCAAGTCCCATAAACAGTCATGGATTCAGTGACCAATTTATGATGATTATTATTTTTTAAAGAAGGATTACCCTGGGAAAAGCAATCGATGAATCGATTAACAACCAGGTACCTGGAAGGATGGATGGATAAAAAAAACGCTACTTCTGTTTAGCTGTTTTCACTCATCCTCACTCTACATATAAGTACCCCGCCCCAACCGCGGTTTTTTCTACTGCTAATTTCACTTACCCACGGCTGGCGCGCTGTGACAATCCTTGCTAACCACGGCAATGGTTATTGCTTAACCCTTGCTTATCCACGGGTTTTAACACTAACACTAGCGTTTGGCGCTAGGACTCAGTTGCATCAACCAGCCACGATGTCGCTTTGCGCTAGTGTCTGGTGCTAGGGCCCAGTTACGATGTCGCAATCAACCAGCGAGATGTCGCTTCTTTCTTAGGATTAATGTAAATGACATGAATTTATTGTCGCTTCTCTGCTCCCCCACCCCTCCGTGTCACCCACCACCTTCTCCGTTGATTTCTCTCTCTCTCTCTCTGTGTCTGTGTATAGATCAGTCAGTCAGTCAGACAGCCTCGCGGATTGCTGCAGATCCTGGCAGCCAATGCTCCCAAACTTACTGCCCTTATCCCCATATCACCCACCACACTACCTTCTCCACAACCCCCCACCTCCATGTCACCCACCATACCACCTTCTTCACAACCCCCATCCCCCTCCATGTCACCCACCACACTACCTTCTCCGTTGATTTCTCTCACCTCTGTGTCACCCATCACACCACCTTCTCCACATCCCCCCACCACCTTCTGCATATCCCCCCTCACTCCATGTCTCCCACCACACTACCTTCTCCGTTGATTTCTCTCTCCCTCTCTCTCTCTCTGTGTCTGTGTGTAGACCAGTCAGTCAGTCAGACAGCCTCGCAGATTGCTGCAGATCCTGGCAACCAATGTGCCCAGACTTACTCCCCCTATCCCCATGTTTCCCATAGGGCCCTGCATTTTCCAACCTCGGTTTTACCAACTGTGGAGATTTTCAGGAACATATCCCCCACGGTTGGGGAGGGATACCTGTACTTTCACTGTATGTCTTATTTTACTTTTCCATCTGACCTACTTTGTATATTTTACACTTTCCTCTGCATAAAATACCTGCATTTGTCTCCCAACTTTCAGCATCCATTTCAGGGATGGAAGCTACTTCTTAAATATGGATGTGGAAGTTATATACTGTATGTAGGTTCTGCAGTAGATTGGCTCTGGAATTGTACTTTGGGTTGATTACCTGATGTATTTTCTCACTAGTTTTCCTCCCTCCCCAAAAGTATCTGTACTCATTCCCCTCTTCCACTGGTTACAGATCCAAGACTTGCTGCACCTCAACCAAGTGTGACTGACTTTTGACAGTGAATGCCAGCAAGCCATTCAATACAGTGACATCACAACTGTGCTGTATCCTGTCCAAACCTTATAGAACTAAAGAAGTAGGAGCAGGAGTAGGCCATTCGGCCCATCGAGCCGACCCCGCCATTCAATCATGGCTGATATTCCATTCTAACTCCAGTTATCTGCCTTATCCCCATACCCCTTAATCCCTTTATGAATGAGAAATCTATCTATCTTAGTCTTGAATATGTTCAAGGACTGAACATCAACAGCCCTTTGGGGTAAGGAATTCCATGCATACGTCTAACAAGGGATAAGGATCAGAAAAGGATTCAAGGTAACAGAAATCCGACTGATCCAGCGCTTTGGGACATCCTCCCGACTTGAAAGGCGCTATATAAGTGCAATTTTGTTGTTGTTGTTGATTTTCCACTTCTATGTACCAGATGGCATTTATAAGGGCAGTACAACTGCTTTAATCGGGTTCCTCAAATGGTAATAATGCCAGCAATAAACTGAAACACCCAAAGTTGGTAAGTGTTCAAGCTAACAGCTGGGAAACTAATAAACTGACCTATATTAATGGGTTTAGTAAAGTTCGCATAAAGCAGTAAGCACGAAGGAAAGAATAGCATCACCTCTTGTATATTATGCTGTTTGGTATATTGATGTACAGTACAATATATAGATATACCAAACTGCAAGATATTTCTTTCTGTTAGCTTAGCTCAGTGGTAACACTCTCACTAAGTCAGTTGTGCTGCTGCATTTATAATAATAAATGGCCTACAAACACACAGTCATGTCATTTCATAACGAATCTTGTGAAGCAATTTGGGACGTCCTTTCTGACATGATAAGGCACAGTACCCAATGTAAGGATTATTTTTATTATATTCCAATGTATCCCCATCAGATTAACAACCGGGTACCTGTACATCAATATACCAAACAGCATAATATTTAATATAGTCATTATAAAGGATACTCATTCAGCAAAGCCAGAAGGCAAGGAAATGCCAAACCAATGCAGTATACATATGGCTGAAGTTGAATTCAGCCCAATTCAGAATCAAAGCTCTCTTTTTTGATTGTACGTTAACATATTACACCATCTGTCTCCTACAGTATAGCAAAATGCCACTCATATGCTCCTAATCACTCCATGCAGTTTAACTTTAAAATTCTGCAGCCACAGAATAACATTTGCCTTTTGTTGGGATTTAGTTGTGTACAACACAATTTGTGCCTTGAAAGGAAAAAGACCAAAACAAAGAAAAATTGAGTGCAAAGTGTATCCTTCTGTTTATTTTTTCCCTGACAGGATTTTACGATAATTTACGATAATACTCTGACTGCAGTATTGGAGACACATTGTGAGACAATTGTGGCCTTAAAACACCAAGGACAAAGCAGCACTACATGAACACAGGTGGCAACCTGGCTCAGCTAATGACACTCAAGTCCGACTTTGTGAAGCACTCAAGATATTTTCCCACATGAAAACGCACTCTTCTGTACATTATAAGTGCAGTTGTTTTCGTGCATGTCCTTCAAATGGTTTGCCTTTCAATTAGCATCAATCTCCAGAAAGCAAAGCTTTTCTCTCCGATGTCACTTCTTGACTACGGGAACTCTCTCCTCGTCGGCCTCCCCAGCTCCTCCCTTCACAAGCTGTAGACTATTCAGAACTCTGCAGCTCATGTACTCTCCCGCACTAGGCTCCACGACCACATCACTCCCACCCTTGCCCATCTCCACTGGCTCCCGGTCACCCAGAGGATTGAATTCAAGATCTTGTCCTGACTTTCAAGGCCATTCACAGCCTTGCCCCCACCTATCTCTCTGACCTATTGTCTCCCTATCAGCCTGCCCGCACCCTCCGTTCAGCAGACTCAGGCCTGCTATGCATCCACCGCCCTAACCGCCCAACCATTGGCGGCCATGCTTTCAGTCTTTCTGCTCCCACACTGTGGAACTCCATCCCTCCTCCCTCCGCCCTGCTTCCTCCCTTTCCTCCTTCAAGGCCGGTCTCAAGATCTTCCTCTTCGACTGCGGCTTCGGCTACTCCACTAACTCTTCCCCCTCTCCCACTTTCCTTCCCCTTTTCCCTACCCCGACCCTCCCCACCCACCTCCCCTCCCCCCCCACCGGCCTGCTCAGGTCCCAACCTGACTGTTCAGCGCTTTGGAACGTCCTCCTGACGTGAAAGGCGCTATATAAGTGCAATTTTGTTGTTGTTGTCACTAATTATTTGCACCCTTTTCTACTGCCCCTAAACAGCACTAGCTACTTCTATTTTCTTTACGTATCAGACTAGAAACGTGTAGGAAATGATGCTAATTGTGGAAAGATTCCAACAGTGATCTGTTTTGGAACAACATATTTCTCCCATGTGAAGTTTACTTCTGATTTTAATAAAATATTTTTTCCGGCAACATTTATGACATTTTTGCTTTGTCTGCAAAAATATACAATCAATTCACTTTACAGTATATTCTGTGAAGCACTTTGAGTCAAAGTACTATATCAAATGCAAGGCATATTGTTATTGTAATTCCGAGAGCACACAGCACACAATAACACAGTGCCACCAAGTGGAAGGACGCACCCTTAGTTTCCCCCACATACCCCCCACTGCCTCCCCCCGCCAAACTCCATCGAGCTCACCATTTACATCGTGCTGCTCTGCACTGCTCTGCGGAGAGAAGCCAAGTGGAAGCGAGGTACCTCACCATAGGGGGATGAAAACTAGGAGAGTCATGTACTGTCACACACCTCAAACACTTGGCTGGAGAGCGGCACTGACAGAACCTAGAGAGCAGGCTGCCATCTGCTCTCAGCCACACACGTTGTAGAACACCAAGCGAGCCTGGAAAGGCAAAAAATAAAGAGACATTTAGATGCTTCACAGAAGTTCCAAAACTCATGTTTTTTACACAAAGTAACTCACAGGTTCCATTTTTCCTTCATATCAATTGGTATTTATATGTTAGTTTTTTATATTTTAATGATTTGCTCCTTTGCAAATAATCACCTAAAGGACTCGAACATAAAAAGCAGTTGTATGGTTCATCATCCCATCTACTAGCATAATGGTATGCACACTACCTATCACACATGCCAACTAGATACAAGGCATGACCTGGCTGATTAACTGCCAGACACTGCCACAGCTGCATCACCACACAGACCCAATCATCACATGATGTATTTCAGCTCCTGCGATTTCTTCCAGTCGTTCAGCCTCTGTCATTTCAAAATACAATTGAACTTGCATATGGGAGAAAAATGCTGTTCCAGAACTGTTTGCTGTCAGAATCCTTCTGCAATTAGCAACATTTTCCGCACAGCATGTTTCACCCACACACCCCACATCACCTTTTCTGCTTGCTCCCTGCTTCTGTCTCTATGACAACTTTAAGAGTGGGACAGTCACTGCTGTGATTTTATCACTGGTGCTATCCACAATGTCACTGACGAAAGAAAAGAAGTTGCAGTGGTGTGGCTGAGAGTTTCCCTCCTCCACAATACACCATTTAATGGCACAGCAGACCCCAAATACCATTGAAATCCTGGGCGCAGGGCAGTTCAAATGATGCCGTAGATACAGCTACAAAGAATGTACAGCGTGGAAACAGGCCTTTCACCCAACCAGTCCATGGTGGTGTTCGTATTTCACTCGAGTATCCACTCACTCCTTACTTCCTCATGTATCCTTCTGTGAGATTCTAGCTTCCTGTTGAATGGATCTATACTATCTGATTAAACTGTTACTTACTTCAGCAATGGGTTCCAGTCTCACAGCCCCCTGTGTGAACTAGTTCCTCCTAAATTATCTTTTAGATCCCTAGTCACTACTTTATTCTTCTGTTTCTAGTTACAGATGCCCCATCTAATGGAAAATAACGTTCTTAACCCAAAGAACAGGAGAGATTCCAGCTCCAGATTGGGTTAATAGCATCAGCACCTTGGGATGCCCTCCCAAAGTGAAAGGTGCTCTAGAAACGTAATTGTATTGTTGTTGTTGTGAGTTGACCTCTTAATGGGCGTCTTGTTTGACCCCGTACATCTCCTTCCTCCCTCATATCCGCACCACGACTGGTACAGCCTTCCACTACCTCCGTAACATTGCCAGACTCCGCCACTACCTCATCCCCCATTCTGGCGAAACACTCATCCACGCGTTCATTACATCTAGACTCGATTATGGGAACTCTCTCCTCGTCGGCCTTCCCAGCTCCTCCCTTCACAAGCTGCAGATTATTCAGAACTCTGCAGCTCATGTACTCTCCCACACTAGGCTCCACGACCACATCACTCCTACCCTCGCCCGTCTCCACTGGCTTCCCATCCCCCAGAGGATCGAATTCAAGACCCTTGTCCTCACCGTCAAGGCCATTCACGGTCTTGGCCCCAACTATCTCTCTGACCTGCTGTCTCCCTATCAGCCTGCACGTCCCCTCCGTTCAGCAGGCTCTGGCCTGCTCTGCGTCCTCCGCCCTAATCACCCTACCATCGATGGCCGGGCTTTCAGCCTCTCTGCTCCCACACTGTGAAACTCTACCGCACAATCCCTTAGCCTCACTCCTTCCATGCCTTCTGTTCCCCTCCTAACTCTTCCCCCTCTCCTACTCTCCTTGCCCTTCCCCCACTCTGAGCCACCCCCCACCCCGCTCGGGTCCCGACCTGATTGTTCAGCACCTTGGGACATCCTCCCAATGTGAAAGGCGCACTATAAATGTAATTTTGGTTGTTGTTGTTAATAATCCTGGCAGTGTCAGTCTGGAAGGCACACAGGTACATTCCTGGGGTGACCTGCATGGAAACTGCCCCTCCCTATATAGGACATGCCCCACATACATGCAGCAAACCATTCTGCTGGAGACAAGAAACTCACCATCATAGCAGTCCACGTTTTCACAGTGCAATAGAGCATTTTCAAACTATTTTACAACTTGAAACATGTCAACAACATTCATCAGATCACAAAACCAGAATTTGATCTTAACTGTCTATAACTTCCACCAACTCATTCGTTCTGATATCCTAAAAGCTACTTCAAGTTCTCAGTTAAAATAACATCAATCATTATTTATGAAGTGGCAGTTTACTGTGTAAAGGATATAGAGGATGTGTTCCAAGGGAATACTGTACTTCAGTCATTAATGTCATTTGTTTCCTATTATTACATCTGTGCATGAGTATATTTCAGGAAAATTATAATAGTCAAACACGAGAACAAGTTACATTTGTGTTGTGCCTTTCACATTGGGGGGACATCCCAAGGCCCTGAAACATCAAGGATTTGCGCTTGAGTTGGAGGTTGAAATCAGGAGAGATGGAAGGCTGGGGTAAGTGGGTGATCAATGGCTCGGTCAAAGAGGAGAGGCTTCAGACATACCTTGAAGGAGACAACGGAGGGAGCAAGGCAAAGGGACTGTGTAATAGAGTTCCAAAGGGAGTTGGGGAGAAAGGCTGACCGCCAATGGATATCGAGCAAGCCAGAAGGAAAGATCAGTATGGAATTAGCAGTTCACAGAAGTAGGAAGAAACATGACAGTGGAGGGTATTGACAGTGAGGACAAGGATTTTTAACTATCTCCTCTGGGGGATGGGGAGCCAGTGGAGCCTGGTGAGAAAGATGTGCTATAGATTCATCGAACCTGGAGCATGAGCTAGAGGACAAGTGGTCTGAATAATCTGCAGGCTATGGAGGGAAGAGTTGGGAACACCGACAACCAGGCAGTTAGCATAATTGAGTCTGGATATGATGAATGTGTGGAGGGTCTCCTCAGCCTGGGGGAAGAGGCAGTGGCGGAGCCAGGCAATGTTGTGGAGGTGGAGAAAGGCAGAAATAGTCGTGGCACGGATGTGGCATTTGAAGGACAGTTGAGGGTCAAACAAGACGCCAAGTTTCTGTACTGCCTCTGTGAGGTGTAGTATCCATGAATGGTGATGCTGTCAGCGCCTGCGGTGTGGTAGTCAAAGACAAGCAGAAGCATAAACAAAATTAAAATTTGCAATTTAAAAAATAATTTAATGCTCAATTTAAGCTCCAGTCAAATGCTTCTTCAAAAAGTGAAAGCTGAACATATTCAATGTAAATGAACATACCTAGAGAAACAATGTGATGAGAATTGAAACCAGCACTGAATGACAAAATATGCAAAGGTTCAGTTTGACCTAATTTTTAAACCAGCTTGTACCCATTTTTTTTAAAGAATGAAATGCTAAAAAAACAAAATCCTACATTTGATATAGCACTTTTCTTGTCAGGAGGATACCTAAAAGTAGTTCCCATGATTTACTGTAAAATAGTGACTTCATTTGGTGCCCAAACGAAAAATGCACCGTTTTCACACCAAAAAAAGTAGCAAAAGTGATGCAAATCCAGTTATTTGTAAATCCAGAGTCTCGCATCAAGACTCTCTTCTTTGTAACTCATTGGCAACTCCTAATCCCCCTCTTCCCTCCCCTCACCTGTCCTCAGCTCAGGTCTGAAAAAATGACTGTCCAATGCCTTGGGACGTCCTCCTGATGTGAAAGTTGCTATACGAGTATAATTTTGTTGTTGTTGTTTCTGGGACACACTGTTGTGAAACAGGTACTGTGGCATTCCTGGCTTCTGATGCTGAATAGTGGTCTTCCCATGCTTAAAACTGGCCAACTTCCAGATGGTCAGGGGCTGCTGACGTAGGCTTTGGTGACAAGAGAGCCAAATTTCAGGATAGTCAACAAAAGGAAAGCAAAATAGATTTAAAACAATTCTCATATAAAGGGTTGTAAGGGTGTAGAAGTCATTACCACAAATGGATTTTGCGCTCTTCATCAATTAACATGGAGCTGGATAAACACCTGGACAGTAAGAAAAGGGACATGCAGAAAGGGCTGGAAAATGGGAATCATAATAAAAGTTGATAAAACAGGTAGCAATGGCATAGATACAATGGACCAATTGGTCTCCTTCTGGGAGGATTATTTGCAAGCAAAATGAGTCAACAGTAAAGGCAAACCAAACCACTGAGAGTTTTACATTTGCATGTGAATATCTGTTCATGTGGAATGGAGCAGGAGTCCATAGTACAGGTAGACTCCGCTTAACGTCGCCCCGGTTAACGTTTTTTCATTATTACATTGCTGATACATTGGGAACCTGTATTCATTTAACATTGCAACGTTCGCTATTACATTTCTTCTAGAAAATTTTGATGAAAAATGTCATCAAACCTAACTCCAGTTTTTACATTCATTCTAATGAGAAAAATGTATTCGCTTCACGTTGTTTCGCTTAAAGTCGAACTTTTCAAGAACCAAACTACAATGTTAACTGGGGTCTTCCTGTATTTATATAAATATGTAAAGTATTAGAATGCAAGTAGACAATAGCCAATGCCTGAGAACCCTTGAGTTTGCCTCCAGGTACTGTTGTGGTTTAACCTGCTGAAGTTTAACAAGCTTCCTATTATTTGTGAGACGACCCTAATTATTTGGGCTTCGGCTCAGCCGTAAAAGGAAATTGGATGAAATCTTGAATAACAGGCTCCAGCATTGTTAAGTGCTCTGAGATGCTTCCCTGCATGTAGGGTAGACGTTGTTTTTGTGAAAAATATTAAAGTGGGGGAACAGGATGAGAACAAATAACTCCAGCACAAAAGAACTTCCTTGGATTCTAAAACTTTCCTTTCGTGAAAATGAATGCATCAGTAATGGTTATGTGGTTCACATTATTCTGAACATAGAAGTGATAAGACCAGTCAGGTCTCAGTAGTCTGGTACTCATGGGGCAGAAGGCCAGACACACATGTTCACATTAATGAACTGTAAACAGAATCAACAACACAAAAAAAATAGTTTGGACACTTCAGCAACCAAACCACAATGCTCTGTTCAGTAACTTGCACATGCTCATGGTGTGTTTTTTCCATTTATGTAATGTTTACCTGCCATACGCAAATATCGTTTACTAATTTCATTATGTATTATAAATTGAGCAACAGCTAAAGCAGGACTCACAACACCGGGATTTCTGGCAATCTCACAGAAACAGAAAAGCTCAAGGAATTTAGAAAGTTTTGAGCAGTTTCACAAAAGAAAATCCATGATACAGTAGAAGCCCGTTTATCCATGACTCGATGCACTGGCACTTTCGTATAACCGGCATGCCAAAAAAAAAGTCCCTATTCGATAAACCGGAACTTATCCGGAACAATAGCAATGGAGCATTTGTAAATGCATAAATAATAACATAATAACAGAATATTGCATTGGCACTCACTATCAAAATTACTCTCCTACGCCCCCCACCTCCGCTGGTAGATGCTGCGCTTGAAGCCATGATGCTGCGTTTGAGGTTTACAGTCCAGCAACCCCTCCCAAAATGGAGCACGCCAAGCGGACAAAAAAAACGGAGCACGCATGACTTCAAAGTCATACTAGCAGAAAGTCGATTTGGCTAGCCGATAACCCACATTGTCGCACAGGTGCAGTATTTCGGTTTGCCGCTAGTAGAGTCTAGGGCTTCAGCTTGCAGCTAGTAAAGTCGCGCGACTTTAAAATCGCGCTGCCGCTTCTTTCACCTGCCTGGCGTCCCCCATTCAATAAAGAATCGCTGGACTGCAAACCCCAATCAGTAAAGGTGAGAAGCGTAAGAGAGCAGCCCCAACAACAAGCACCAACACAATACTCTGCCACTATCTGCTATTACCTAGTCTGGTGTGTATGGTGTGTGTTAAAAGGACTTAAATTTTTTTGTGGTAGGTTTTCGGCCGCGGGCCGCCCGAATATCCAGCAGGCACTTTAACCGGCATTGGCCAGGTCCCGCGGGTGCCAGATAAACGGGCTTCTACTGTACAAGGTTATTCCTTAAATTAATGTAAAAGGCTTAGGAATCAAAATTTACTGAATACAGTAAAAGCCTGTATATCCGTGATACAATCAAACATAACTTCCATATAACCGGCACCGCAAAAAAAAGTCCCCATTCGAATAACCGGATCATATCCAGCACAATCTCGGTGGCGCATTTAATGAGTCGATTGTCGCACGAGAGTACAGTATGATTAGTTCTGAATGCTGCCGGTGGTGGCACTTCTGGTTTTTCTTCTTAAAGCCACACTGTCGTTTTTTCCTTTCCCTCTCTCCTTTTTCTCTCTGCCTCTTTTTCTTTTTCTTTCTCCCTCTCCTTCCTTCCTCTCTATCTGTTCATCTCTCTTTCTATCTCTTCTTTCTTTCTATCTCTTCTTTCTTTCTTTCTTTCTTTCTTTCTTTCTTTCTTTCTTTCTTTCTTTCTTTCTTTCTTTCTTTCTTTCTTTCTTTCTTTCTTTCTTTCTTTCTTTCCCTCTCTCTCTGATGGATACTACATTGCCTGTGTAGCCTGACTGTATCATAGGTTTATACACTGTTTGGTGGGGGGTGGGGTGAGAGAAGGAGAGAGAGGCAGGGAGGGAGAGGGTGGCGGGGAAAGAGAGGGTGGGGGGAGAAAGAAATGGAAAGACGGGGGGAGAAAGAGAGAGGAGTGGGAGGGGGAGAGAGAGGTGGGGGAGAGGAGAGAGACGAGGTGAGTTGATTAATTTAAATGGAAAATGAGAGGAGTGGAGGGGGTTTGGTTTGGAGCCATTGAGATGCCAGACTGACTGGGTATGTGTGTGAAAGAGAGAGAGGGAAGGAGGGAAAGAAAGAAAACAAAAGGAAAAAACGACAGTACTGCTTTAAGCCACTACAGTCCGCCGTTGTAGTTTGCTTTGTGATTGTGTGCTGTGGTTATAGACTGTAATTGATATTTATTGCTTTATTGATAAGTATCCATACAATATTCTGTTATTGTTTAGTCTATTATTAATATGGTATGTTTAAAAAAGTAAAAAAAATTTGTGTTGGGTTTTCGACAGCTTGCCACCCAAATATCCGGCATGCCATTTATTCGGCATTGGCCAGGTCCTGAGGGTGCCAGATAAACGGGCTTTTACTGTATGTAGTTACAAAATGATAAATACTTTAAGAAATCGATCATTAATTGGAATAAAAACGCAGATTTAAAGCCCTACAAAACTAGGCTAAGGATGCTACCTTAAAAGGCAAGTAATCCACAGTGCATTGGAAGGTTTTCTGAATCTCACTTTTACTTCCCCGCACTTTCTCACTTTCAAGCAACTACCAAGTACAGTTTTGTTCAGATTGAGAAGATGAAGTGGCTTCATACAGGTAACTACAAACAAACATTGTCTCCAAATGTACCACGAGCACATTCCCAAGCATCATACTGTAAAACATTTTGTACATTTAGCAAGGTTTTTGTTATCCAGATTCTATTTCCCTACCCACTGTATGGGTAAAGTTCAGTTAAGTGCTTTGATCATACAAATAAAATCAACCTCCTCACCAGCCTTCCCAGCTCTACATCCAAAGCTTCACTCAACCCAAAATTTGACTCCTTACATCCACACTAAGCTTTGCTTGCTTGTCACTCACAACCTCACCATGTTCTATTATCTCTCAGTTGATCAACTTCAAGATCCTCCCACCTCCTTACACACTCTCACCCCTTCTTACCCTTGTGACTTTCTGCCCAGCCCCTCCACTCAGCAAAAGCTGGTCTGCTATGCATTTCTACCTTCTCTGCCCCACGACCAACAGTAGAGACTTCATACATTTTGCCTCACCCAGTCTACAATCTTCTCTACATATCTTTAAAAGCTCTTTTAAAACCTAACCTTTTGTACATTACCTTGTCACCACTCTCCTCCCCTCTTTTGATGTCATGCACCATCTCTGTAAAGTTCTATGACCTATTACCTAATGTCAAAGACATTATTTAAATGTAAAAGACACTACATAAATGTGTAAGAGACTATGTAAATGTGAAAGAGATTATAGAAATGCAAGTTGTCATTGTTGGGTTCTAGAAAGCCTAAGAGTGAAAGACGCTACAGAAATGTAATTTTGTTGTTATTGAATACAGATCGCTTTGTTCTATTCAGTTATCTCTAGTTATTCTTGCACCAAATAAAAATTGAAATGAATACAACCAATTTCATTCCCATTCTGAGGAATCCGGTCAATGCACCAAATCCTATAATAATAATAATAATCCTTGCATTTGATATAGCGCTTCCCATATCTTATCAACGTCCCAAAGCGCTTCATAGAATATACTGTAAAGTGAATTGACTGTGTATATTTGTGGGCGAATCGCAGCAGCCAATTGCGCATAGCAGTGTCCCACATATACTCGTGGATTGAAATGACCAATTTTATTATTGTGGAAATCCTTCAGTGTAAAATAGAAAGCGCATCACATAGAAAATAACTTCTAGCCACAAAGCTCAATAAAGTATTTCATGTACCTTCATTTTGCTCAATTGACACTATTGTGGTTTATTTCAAACAACTTAAAATGTTTTCTTGTCACTAAGGTATTAATGCGATTTTCATTTAAAGCTTTTGCACTTTCCAGTAAATTATTTACTCTAGTATTGTAACATAATTTCACTGAAGTGTCAATCAGCAGCCCCTCCCTCACAACAGAAAACTGAAAAAATGCTAATACATGCAAGCTCTGCCGACCTCCTAATCCCCTACCAACCTGCCCACTCCCTCCACTCAACAGGCTCTGGTCTGCTCCATGTCCCCAACCAACCCACCCCACCATCGGCGGGCGAGCCTTCAGCCACTCTGCCCCTAACCTCTGGAACTCCATCCTACAGTCCCTCCACCTCTCCCCTCCCTGGCCTCCTTCAAGTCCTGCCTCAAGACCGTCCTACCTGACCCACCGCCTACATTTTGTATCTTCCAACGGTTTCTCCTCAAACCCCCGCACAGTTTCTCAGGGCGTCCCCCAGGGCTCTGTCCTCGGCCCCCTCCTTTTCACCATTTACACGCTCCCTCTGCGCGATGTCATCCGCAAACATGGGGTAAATTTCCACATGTATGCGGACGACACCCAGCTGTACCTTTCTGCTTCATCCCTCAACCCCCAGACCATCGATGGTCTGACAGCATGTCTGTCCGACATTGAGTCCTGGACGAGGGACAACTTCCTCCAATTGAACGTGAGCAAGACCGAGGCCCTCCTGATTGGCTCATGCCAGCGCCTCCGCACATCGGGCGCTGCCAGCCTCAACATCCAAGGCTGTACTCTCCACCTCACAAAGCCAGTCAGGAACCTCGGCATCACGTTTGACCACAAACTCTCCTTCCTCCCCCACATCCGTGCCTTGACCGGCACCGTTTATTTCCACCTGCGCAACATTGCCAGGCTCCGCAATTATCTTACCCCCCGCGCTGCCGAAACACTCGTGCACGCATACATCACCTCATGGCTGGACTACAGAAACTCTCTCTCATCGGCCTCCCCGGCTCCTCCATTCACAGGCTGCAGGTCATCCAAAACTCTGCAGCCCGTGTACTATCCCGCACCCGCCTCCGCGACCACATAACCCCCACCCTCGCCCGTCTCCACTGGCTCCCCATCCTCCAGAGGATCGAGTTCAAGATCCTCGTCCTCACCTTCAAGGCCTTACACGGCCTTGCCCCGCCCTATTTAACCGATCTACTCTCCCCCTATAAGCCCACCCGGACCCTCCGTTCAGCGGGAATTGGCCTGCTCCAAGCCCCCCGCCCGAACCGCCCCACCATCGGCGGCCGGGTCTTCAGTTTCTCCGCTCCCACCCTGTGGAATTCCATCCCCCAATCCCTCCGCCTTGTTTCCTCCCTTTCCTCTTTCAAGGCCGGTCTGAAGACTTTCCTCTTCGACCGTGCCTTTTGTTCCCCCCCGAATTTTTCGACCTCCCCTACGTGTTTCACCCCTTCCCAAACTCTCCCCTCCCAGCTCGGGTCACACGCCTCTTGTGCAGCGCCTTGGGACGTCCTCCCGACGTGAAAAGCGCTTTACAAGTTTAAGTTGTTGTTGTTCTCTTCGACAGTCCAATTGGTCACCCCAAATCCCCACCTTTCCCTCCACCGTCCCCGACCCCAGCTCGGGTCTGAAACAATTTGGGGTGGCTAATGAATGTCCAGCACCTTGGGACGTCCTCTTGATGTGAAAGGTGCTATACAAGTGTAATTGTGTTGTTGCTACATATGCCTCCCTCCATCAAGCCATGAAGTGACATACGAGGCACCTAAGGAGACGTTTGCGACCCGGGTCACTCATCTCCCCTCCAGATTGAAGGAATTCATCCGTACTCACAAACGAAAAACAAAACATTCAGAAATTTAGTACTGCACCTCCAGATTATGGTTTAAAATCACAAATAATAATGATCCTTGCATTTTGATATAGCTCTTTTCACATCTTCTTGATTTCTCACAGTGTCTGAATATACTGTAAAGTGAATATTTGTGGGAGAAACGCAGCAGCCAATTGTGCACTGCAGTGTCCCACAAACAGTCATGGATCAAACCAAATTATTATTGGGGGGGGGAGGTTCGAGGGATTATTATCAGATGTTGTGGAGTAAGGAAACTTGCGCAAAGTTGAGTCCTGCCTGGAATTGAACCCTGGTCTTTTGCTTGCTGGATGAGTACTCTACCACTGAGCTACAGGACTCCACGTCACGTCTTCTTGCAAGATGCTCTCCAGACGCTGGATCTGTAATTATGTGAGATGGTTACTAAGAACGAGCATGTTTTGTTGTGTTCTGAAACTTCCATTATCTGAGCGTTCAGCCGTATAATTAACCCGAGTCAACGTGGAACATTAATGGAAATGCTGTACACAATGTGCACAACTCATTTAATAATAATAAGTTATTAAGCATTTGTTAAAACTGTACAAATAAATTGATTTCCTCTCTTCCCCCCTGTTACACCCCCCCCCCCCCCCCCCCCCACTAACCCCTAGAATGGAAATTTATAGCAGTAATCAAAATTCAAGGACATAGACACTCTTATTATATGAATACTGGTGACACGAGACAGCAATGGGCTGCCATTTAACTCTCAGTCACAATGAGTTGCATTCCCTGACTGTTTCACAGCTATCACACTAACCTCCTCTGTCAATCCCCCAAAACTCAGGTTTAAATGCCAAAGTTTATAAAGACAGACAGCCTTGTGCTAATCAATAAGACAAGTCTGTCGTGTTGGCTTCATTTTACAGTCCCTTTTCCTATTTATCTTGGGTGTCACAAGCATTCACCCTTCCCAGACGTTCCTGTGCAGTTAAATCTCAGCATAATTTTCCTGCTAATTACCAGAACATTAACCACCTAACCTAACATATCAAATCACAAGCTTTGCTCCATAATGCAGAGTTTATACTGCACACTTGGTGGCAAATCATCACGAATTGCCATCACTTCACCAACAAATATCTCGAATAAATGAAGCCTGGAGCAGCACGACTGGGGGCTCTCTCCTGCCAGCGCATGGCGATGGCTTCAGGGGCAAGGCAATCACGCCCGATACTGTGTAAATGCAGGGGATGCAAATCACACTGGGCACACATCCCTGTGATCCATTCAAGGCCTATAATTTGAAAGGACTTTTTTTTTTAAGTTATTAATGAATCAATTGCATGACAATTCATTTGGTATTTTGTACATATGCCACAGATCACAGATGCAGAATGTCAAAAAACAGCATTTGTTCCACCCTTAATTGTGGTTCAATTAATCTGGAGAGGGAAGAATTTATTTGGCATCCTGTGTGCAATTGCTGCCTCCAATGTGATGTCACAACAGATGCTGCTATCACTATTATTGCAGGGCGATTTCACAGGAAATAAATGTTACCCATTTAAAATGTACTGTATTTTAGAGAGGACTGAGAATTTTCACTTTGGAAATGTCAAATAATTATTCTAAGGCCTATTCCAAAAAACCTCAAGGTTTAAACCATAAGCAATGTTATGTCTCAGCTTTGACATCGAGATAGAGTTGGAGAGAGGGGATGTTCCAGAGCTAAAGAAAAATGGGGCTGGTAAGATGGTTTGAAAGAGGCGAGGATCAAAGAAAATGCCAAGGTCATGCATTGGTTCTGTGAGCTGGCGTGCTGTATTATTCTGAGGTGTACTAGAGGATTCACCATCCAGTCTATGCTACTGCTTAGATAGATGTTCATTTCAGATGTTTGTAGGCCTTATCCAGAGAAGTAGAGTATTGGCAAGTCAATCCATTTACCATACGTAAAAAAAATTCCCTTGAGAAATGGCTTCGAAATGGTACATTCACAGCTTAGTAAAAAAACATACTGTATATTTATTTTCATTGTAAGGTAGAGGTATTGTACACAAATTAACTGATACACTAAGTGCGTAAATTTTTATGAACTTGCTATGAATAATAACTTGTATTATTGAAGCTCTACAAAACATATACAATGGTTCTGTGTCACAATATTTGATCTTCGAGATGCAATTCACCAGTGCCAGACTCTGAGCTTTACTTCACAGCTCCGGGACTCAGCAACAATACTGAGATCCATCGATTTTAATAGGTTACTAATCAAAAATTCCCCAGCACACACACATTATATAAATTGACAGATGCTGTAAAAGAATTAAAAGCCTTAATTGATTCTCAAGGTTCTGCTGACATTCACAAGTCACTCAGGGCTTTGTTGCCATTTAGGATATTATTATAAATCCTTACAGCATTACAACATGGACGTGATATACTGTACATCTTTTATTCACATGTCCATTAACCACATGAAGCTCTATTATAGAAACTGGACATGGACACATGCAATACTGGCAAAAAAAACACTCGGAAGCATATGCATTCAAGATTGCACTGATGTACATTTGCTTAACAAAAGAGAGCCAGGGAGGGAGAGTGGGGGAGAGAGTGAGAGAGAATTAGAGAAAAAAAAGAAAATGTCAGAGGATGAGAAAACAGAAGAAAAGGAGAAAGGCAGGCATACTGAGGTACTGTTGTGATAATTCCTGTTCAAACCTTTCAGTTGGTGTTAAAATCAATTTGTATTTGCATGAAGTCCAATTATCCACACTGTCTGTTTATCTGCAAAGGGGCCTGTCCAAAATAGTGTAGATATCACATTCAAAGCTCTCCAGGGCCTCGCCCCACTCTACTTCTGCAACCCCCTAATCCCCTATCAAAGTGCCCACCCCTTCCACTCAGCAAGCTCCAGCCTGCTCCACATGCCCTGACCCACCCACCCCACCATTGGCAGACAAGCATTCCGCCACTCTGCCTCCAATCTCTGGAACTCCATTCCGCAGTCCCTGTATCTCGCCCCCTCCCTGGCCTCTTTCAAATCCCGACTCAAGTCCCACCTCAAGGCCCTCCTCTGCAATAGTCCCACTGGTCACCCCAAATCCCCCCCTTTTCCTCCACCCTCCCTGTTCCCGACCCCAGCTCATGTCTGAAACAATGACTGTCCAGCGTTTTAGGACATCCTCCTGATGTGAAAGACGCAAACAAGTGTAATTTTGTTTTTGTTGTAGATAGTCCGCTTTCTACCAATTTCTACCAAATCCTATTTAATCGCAAAAGCCTGAAAATGACACAGTAATATATCTGATATGCAGTATAATATCAAAATGCATCAAAAGTGCTTTACTGTAATTATCTTAAGCATAATGATTGTATTTGCTGGCTCATGCAGCAGACACAGCAATATCCCATAAACAGCCAAGAAGTTAACAACCAATTTAACTGCCGAATAGGTTCGCTAGAACATTGAGAAAAACTCTCCTTTTTTGAATAGTGACACGGGTTCTTTACTGTCTAGCTGAAAAGCTAGACAGTTTGATTTAATTAGTTTAACTGATCAGTCAAAGCACCACATCTGACAACACAGCACTCCTCCAACACTAAAGAGCCAGCCTAGACTGTCAGCGCAAAATCCCTGACATGGGGCTTGAATCCACATCTTTCTTATCCAAAAGCAAGAGAACTGGCCTTAAAATCCCACCAATCTTAATTTGACTTTCAATTTTAAAATCACATAGAGTTGTGGAAAATTCTTAAATTAAGACTCAATTCTTAAAAACTGTGGAAAACCAGCTCCCAAGTTAGTACTAATTAATACTAAATGTAAAAAGTTTCCACAATTCTGCACAATCTTACATTTTAAGATAAACCAAATGACATTACAGGATAAGACTCAATGACATTTTAAGCATTATCTACCTGTAGAAATGACCACAAAAGTATCAGGGAAATGGAAATTGTCAATAGAGGGCGATTTATTCAATGGTGAGGATGGAATATGTGGTCTATCAAATGAGGAACTAGATGAACTAGAGTTGAGGGGATACGAATAGATCATGGATTGGTTGCAATTAAGGTGTGAGCAAGGGGAGATTAAGATTCAGAAGGATTTAGAGAGGGCACAGAGATACTGTATTTGGTGTAGAGAGATAGTGTGCAGAGACAGGAATGGGATAAGACACAGGACAACAAAATGTTGTCGCTGGAAAAGGAAATTGAAGGGTTAAACGAACAAGTAGAGAAAGGGAAAGACCAGGTGGAGGCGGCGCAAGCTGAATCTAATGAGTGGAAGTTAAAACTATTCTGAAAGGGAGAAACATGAGAAGGAGCAAGCATGTTTGGAAACAGAACAGAGACGTTTACAGGGACGAACAATGGAGTTGGAGCTTCAATAGCACAACAAATAGGTGCTGTAAATTGGGCTTTTGCTGACAAAGCAAAGTTAAAGTCAATGTGGGATCTTACTAGAAGCCAAGGGGAGAGAATAGAGCAGTTGGTCAGAACTGGAGGACAATAAAGGTCCCTTACACTGTAAGATCAAAGAATATAGGGACCATCCTCAGAATCATGATATGTGTAATGCCACTATTGCGCGATTGAAGAGGGAATTAGGATAGAAGTGGGCTATGGTAGCAGCTTTCGCACCTTGTTTTAGCCCCTCCATTTATGATGATGATGAATCCGATTGGGATAATCTTGAGAGGGAGGCTGCGGAATATTATCATAATGATGGAGGATATGGACAACCACTGGGTCTCACCTCATCCAGGGCTACCGTTGCTGTTATTACACGCTGTGAGGCAACGCGAGCAGCCGCTGCTGATGATGGTGGGGAAGAAGTGGTCACCTCCACTTCCACGACTTCTAAACCTATTTCTATGTTAGAGAGGGATGTGTTAGTTAAGGAATTTGGTATTTCAGTCACTGCAATGACCAGCCCAGTTACATTAGCCGGAACCTGGAGATCATTTGTTGCATGTCAACCAGATTTGGAAGATGCAGACCTTAAAAGATCTTAAAAGGTCTGCATCTGATGGCTAGTTTAAATCCAGAGCTGCATGGGAGATCACCACAGAATGAGTTTGACATCGGGACAAATTCTGCTGGGACTACTGCGAGCAGTCTAACAGGCCTTGGGTGTAGGAACAGTGTGTGATCTGCATCGGGAGCCAGCTAAGTGTATCCAGGATAAATTTCAGAGTCCACAGATTTTCCATTTTAGGCTTGCCAAGGTGTACCAACAAACACAGCAAGGGAACCCAGATATGAACACAGTCAGCAATATGGAGGGGTATAAACAGCAGTTCTTAGCTAAATTATCTCCTGATGTTCAAATGGCACTGGGGGTGTCCGTGTCAATAATAACTCCCTGGCATGAAATTGAGACCAAGGCAACCCAGGCGTGGAAAGATGTGTGGGTCAGGAAACTGAATGTGCCACATTCACATGTCCAGGAATGTGCTGTGGAGGGAGCCGAATCATATGTGGGTTTTGCGAGAGGCGCTGGACGAGGTAGGGGTCGCTCCCGAGGAAAAGGTCAGTACAGTACTCTCCCCTGGTAGGAGAATCTATAACCAGGGGTCATAATCTTAAAATTATGGGTCAGCCTTTTAGAACAGAATTGGGGAAGCATTTCTTCACTCAAAGGGAAGTGAATTTATGGAATTCACTACCCCAGAAGGCTGTAAATGCTCAGTCCTTGAATATTTTCAAGGCTGAGACTGATAGATTTTTAAAATATAGAGGGATTAGGGGATAGGGCAGGTAATTAGAGTTAGGTCAGAAGATCAGCCATGATCTTATCAAATGGCGGGGTAGGCTTGAGGGGCCAAATGGCCTATTCCTGCTTCTAATTCTTATGTTCTTATGTACAGGACAGGCAGGGAATATCAGGCCAGTGGATTCTTCCAAAAAGAAGCACCCATAGTTCAACCATTTCGGTGTTATAAGTATGGAGGAACAGATATTGGTCTCGTTATTGTGCTAATCATACACGTCCCTCAGCACCCAGACCCCCGCTTTTGGACAATACCATTGATGAATTGCAGACAATTCTGAGCACTTACAAAGCTACTCACCCAACTCCCTCTGCCCCTGTGGCAGCAATTGAAGGACAAATGGATTAGGAGGTTCCCAATGACAGGCTTCGGTTTCCCCTTCTATTGACAAAGGGTGCATGGAGCGGATAGCTATTCCCTTTTCCCGTCCTTTTGTCACAATCCAGATTGGGGAAACAATCAGTAATAAAATTCAAAAAGTTTTAATTGACATTGGCTCCATCCGCACTTTATTCCACATGGATGACCCATTAACCATTCAGACTTTCGCTAACCAAACTTTTGCTTTACAGGATTTTAACCGATCCAGCTCTGCTGGAGTTGAACTTAACACAACTCCAATCACTGTGGGGAACCCAAAACTTTGGGTAAAAGAGCCCATTTCTGCCTCATTGCCAAATCAAATGGGGATATTGGGATCTGGTGTATTAACCCGTTATGGAATAGTGGTGGATTACACTAATCATTGTTTGTGGATACCGACCAAAATGGCCCCATCTGAAAAGATGGTTTTGCAGGTGATATCAGACGTTTTCGCAATATCATCTGTAAAACCAGGTGACAGTTATACTCTCACCCACAAGGAACCCACCATGTTACAATTAATTTATGATTGCCTGGGCACTTTTGCCACCCGTAAACATGATTGTGGCCGTTTTCCCAAATTGAGGACGTTAATGGTTGGCCACACGTACCCATGAAGCAATATCCCATCCGCATTGAGAGCCACCCTTTTATTAAGAAAACAATCCAATCATTGCTAAAACAAGGTGTTATCTGACCGGGAACATCTGGCCTATCAAGAAACCGGACGGAAGTTGGCATTTGACAATCGATTACCGAAAATTTAATTCTGTCGCATGTACGCCTGTGGTCAGTGAAATGGCAACATTGTTAGCTCAAATACCCAGAAAAGCAAAATACTTCTCCACTTTGGATATATCTAATGGATTTTGGAGTGTCCCCATCCAATGTACAGATCAGTACAAGTTTGTATTCACTTTTGATGGGCAACAGTACACCTGGACTTGTTTGCCTCAAGGATTTCAGAATTCGCCCACCATCTTTCATAAACGCATGGTTCAAATTCTCAAAGATTGTTCTAAAACTGACACGGGAGTGTTTCTGTAATATGTGGATGGCATACTTATCGCCACCGAAATGGCAGAGGAACATTTCAGCTTATTGGAAATTGTGCTGGATAAATTGAAGGTTGCAGGGCTAAAAATCAAACCTCACAATTTAAATTATTTAAGTCTAATGTACAGTTGTTGGGATTAAACCTATCTCCCACAGGCAGGTCTCCTGCTGTTAAAAAGATGGACACAATACAACGTTTACCTTTTCCTCAAACCAAGACAGCGTTATGATCCTTTTTAGGATTGGTGGGTTATCAATGGGCCTTCATACCACAGTTTGTTGAACTGGCCAGACCACTATATGGTCTCCTGAAAGGAGAAGATAAGGGAGCGCTGTACCAGACTAATTGTACTGAAGTGGTGTGTAATTGTACACACCACCGCTGTTGAACGGCTTAAGCAGGCAGTCGTGCAGGCAACATGTTTAATATCACCAGATCTAACGGCACCATTCCACCTGGAGGTATCAGCCACAGACAAGAGCTTAGCAGCTGTGTTGGCACAGGTCACGCTGAACGATGGAAGACTCACCCCTATCGCCTACACCTCTAGAGTCTTGACTGGAGTGGAAGAGCAATTTGATCCTTGTGAAAGACATTTGTTGGCCACTTGAGGGCCGGTCAAACACTTTACATACATTACAGAACTTCAGCGAATTATTTAACATTCTCCTCACACATCTTTAAACCTCCGACTGAAACCTGGTAACAAATTGGTGTCCTCACTATGGCTGAGTATCTGGACTTTGTCACTGGTAGACCGGGCGATTGACGTACTATCTACACGTACTACCTGCTACCTCAGAAGTTGCAATACGAAGGGACCCCACACGAGTGTCCATACCCACTGTTACAGTTTGAAGGATACTCGGTTTCTAAAACGCCACTTACTGCTTCTGACAGACTTCCAGTCCAAGATGTCAATGTGGACGGCTAATTTTACTGTGTGAATGACAAATCAGTGACTGGTTTCTCTGCCATTTTCCCGAATTTCGTAATTCAGCACTCGACTGTTCCACATTCTGCTCAACACGCTGAATTGGCTGCAGTTTCTGTTACTGTAATGAACTCTGAGGGCAGGACTACCAACATATGGTCAGACAGTGCTTATGTGGTCAACTCAGTAACACTCTTGCCAATTTATGCGTCCAGGAGTTTCCAGACATCAGAAGGAAAATTGCTAACCCATTACCATTTGCTATGTGCATTATGGATAATCTTACAATGTCATTGCCATTGCAAATTGGCAAAGTAAAAGCACATAGCAACGGACCTCATAGTCGTGGAAACAGCGCTGCGGACAAGGCTGCGAAAGAAGCAGCACTGGGTGCTTCCCTGTGGACGGAAACTAAGATGAGTCGCATCAATCCTACTCCACCTTCAGTAATGGGTATCACCTCATCAACACCTCCAGATCTGGCATCCTTACAGTCCACTTTCAGACCATACCTGGATATGCTCCAGTGGCATTTAGTCATTACTGCAGAGACAGCAACTAGAGATACACCGCCACACTCTTGGGCAGCTTGAACAGTTGTATTTTCACCACAATCGCCAGATGCAAAACCTATTTTACTCTATAAATCTAGTAACAGATCTGTTATGTGTGTTCCTCCTGAATTAGCAGAGGACTTATTTCAGTTGTTCCACCCACATCCTAGTGGTGGACATACCTCCATCATCCACACAATCAGTAAAATACTTCAGGTGGCATGGTGGCCCACCATTGGTCCAGACATTACTTCACGGGTAAAGCACTGTTTAGTGTGTTTACAACACAACCCAGGCCTTAAAGCTAATCGTGGCCTCCTACAGTCAGCCCCCCCACCCCAGATGGCCCTTGGACGCATATCCAAATTGATTTTATTGGCCCCATTCCCGCTACTTCTCAGGGTATGAAATATGCACTTGTAGTTATTGACAAATTTACTAAATGGATGTCAAAACAGCTATAGCATGGGCAGCCGCCCGAATATTATTGCGTGAAGTGATCTGCAGGTGGGGAATACCAATAGTTTTGGACAGTGATCAGGGATCACATTTCACGGGTGAAATTTTTCAAAGTCTGATGAAGCTAATGGGAATTCAGCATAAATTACATGTCTCTTTCCACACCCAGTCACCAGGAGTGGTGGAGAGGAGCCATCGGACTCTGAAAACATTATTAAAGAAATTTTGTGCAGATCACCCCATGAAATGGGTAGAGATGATGCCATCATCACATTTTTGTGATTTTACAACATCTTGTGGTTTTATATAATTTGATGCTTACATGCTATTTACGCTGAGTGCTGTGCAAGAATGCTACTGAAGTTAGGAATTTACAGCTCGTTAAATTAATACTTGCATAGTTTAGTTGTGAGAGATCGAAAATTTTATTTTCTCACTCTCAAGGTGGGCACTGTTGTGATAGATGCTTTGCAATATAATTAGAAAACATATTAGCTTTATCAGAAGTAAGGAATATGCTTATTAAAACAATCATATCAGGTAGTTACACATATGCTCCTATGCACATACTCTCAGATTAGTAGCTAATGCAAGAATTTCAGTTAACTTTTAACTTTGTAACTTTTAGTCTAGTTTAAACTGACCCTGAAAGACTGGTTTTACAGCTAAAAAGTAAGCAGGAGAGCATATTAAGACGAGTACAAGCTGGAGTGGATAAGATAAAGAAGGTGAATAACAACTCTTTGTGACCCTGATTTTTAGACTGTCTGGTATCGATGTTCCTTTTGGACAATGTAATGTCCAAATAAGCAGGTGCATAAGGGTATAAGACATGGGTCTTATGTAGTGAATTTTAGAGCTCTCCAGAACGCCTGCCAAGGCAAGAAAGAATTAAAAACAACAGTTGCCTGGTAGTATTGTTCTGTTCATGTTTGTAATGTTTTGTAGTGTATGCTTGCATAAATAAAATAAACCAGCTTCGACCAATATCATCAGTTATTTTGGGACCTAAAGAGTTAAGATCAGTGCATGGTCGTTTCTCCAACAGATGCACACAAAAAATATTCATATTAAGGATTCAAAATGCAGATAGAAAAATGCACTGAACAGAAACACTCCGTCAAAGAGCAATAATCAGTGACTTGAAACAAGCCATCTATCTCCCAATGGCTACAGAAAAATCCAAGGATAAGCAAAGCAAGGTTAATTAATCTAGACTCATAATACAATTCAACCCTTCCCTCTCAATATTACCTAGATGTGGATAGAATATAAAAATGGTTTGAACACATTATTAAGTTTTCAAAGCATGATGAGGAACAAAATAGGTCGTTTTGCTATTTAAGCACATTTCATGGAAAGGCATTTTCTGTTCAGCTCATCGAGTCTGTAATTATCGTCACATTGCCTGCCTCAATCTGTACCTCACAACCAAAGCAGTAAAACCCTCGCCCAATCCTCCCAGAAGAATTATTTAAATGCCCTTCTTGCTGGTCTCTTCACCCTCTATACGCTCCCCCTTGGTGACATCATCCGCAGACATGGGGTAAATTTCCACATGTATGCGGATGACACCCAACTCTACCTTACCACTTCCACCCTTGACTCCACTACTGGCGTTCTGACTGTGTGTCTGTCCGACAATGAGCCCTGGACGAGGGACAACTTCCTCCAACTAAACGTCAATAATGCGGAGGCCCTCCTGATTGGCTCACATCAGTGCCTCCACACCTCAGGAGCTGGCAACATCAGCATTCAAGACTGCACTCTCCACCTCTCGAAGCCAGTCAGGAATCTGGGCGTCTTGTTCGAACCCGAACTGTCCTTCCTCCATCAAATCCGCGTCATGACCGGTACAGCCTTCTACCACCTCCGCAACATTGCCAGACTCCGACACTACCTAACCCCCCCATGCTGCCGAAACACTCATCCACACATTCATCACATCTAGGCTCGACTACGGGAACTCACTCTTTGTCAGCCTTCCCAGCTCATCCCTTCACAAGCTGCAGATTATTCAGAACTCTGCAGCTCATGTACTCTCCTGCACTAAGTTCCGCAACCACATCACTCCCACCCTCGCCCGTCTCCACTGGTTCCCTATCTCCCAGAGGGTGGAATTCAAGATCCTCGTCCTCACTTTCAAGGCCATTCACGGCCTTGCCCCACCTATCTCTCCAACCTGCTGTCTCCCTATCAGCCTGCCCGTCCCCTCCTTTCAGCGGGCTCTGGCCTGCTCCACGTCCCCCTCCTGAACCGCCCTACCATCGGTGACCAGGCTTTCAGCCTCTCTGCCCCCACGCTCTGAAACTCTATCCCGCAATCGCTTCGCTTCCTTCCTTTCCTCCTTTAAGGCCGGTCTCAAGACCTTCCTCTTCGACCATGCCTTCTGCTCCCCTCGTAACTCTCCCCCCTCTCCTACTCTCCCCCCCCCCCCCCCTCCCACCCCGCCCATGCTTGGGTCACAAACTAACTGTTCAGCGCCTTAGGACATCCTCCCGATGTGAAAGGCGCTCTATAAGTGTAATTTTGTTGTTGTTGTCTCCCCAGCTTCACCATTCACAAAATTCAATTCATCCCAAACTCTGTCGTCCAGATACTCAACCACACTAAACTCTGTATCCCTATCACACCAGGCTCCACTGGCATCCAATTACTCTACTAAACAGATTGATTTCAAGATACTCTCACTTGATTTTAAATCCCTTCATGCCCTCACATCTCTCCACCTTTCCAACCTTCTTACCCCACACTCCAGCATCTCCGCTCCATTGGCTCTGGCCTCCTGTTTATCCCTCAGACTCTCCACCATTGGTGGCCATGTGTTCGGCCACTTTGCCCCGAAACTCTGGAATTTTCTCCCTCTTCCCCTCCGCTTTGGCCCCTCCCAGCCCACTATCAAATCCTGCGTAAAGACCTTACTTTCTGATCGTACTTACAGTCACCTCCTCCCTCCCTGGCTCAATGTCAGATTCTGCCACTGTCAAGTACTGCAGGTTACTACCCCACATGAAGGGCATTATATAAATGCATGTTGTTGTTGTGGTATCATTACTTGAGTTTTTTAATTAATCCCATTTTTCATCTCTTTACCGCATTCCTTATTGCTTTCTTTTTTATTACTCAGGTGCTTATTCGGTTCCCTTTTGAATTATTTTATTGCTCCAACCTCAACAACCACTTGTGGTTCCAGATCTATAACACAATCTGAATAAAGACATTCTTTTTAACTTTTAACCTTTGCTGTCAATCCTCAGTCTACGCATCCTATAAAGTTTCCAAATGAAGGAAATATTATTTTCCTCTTTTTAGGCCCCTCACAATAAAAAACCCTCTAACTATAGCCCTTCTCAATCTCCTCGATTCCAGTGGTAAAAAGCACATTTACACAGTTCTGTCACAATCAGGATTATCTGTCCTGGTGGGAGAATCCATTACATCCTGTCAGTTTGACAAACACCCATTGATTCTCACTCTCTGAACTCTGTCCCTCAGTCATCCATCTACCCACTCTAATACTTTATCTTTCAAACAGTGACCCTTAGGTTAATTTTAAACTCTTATGTGTTCCTTATCAAAGGCATTCTGAAATGTTACACATACAATATCCATCATTGTGTCATGTGCAACAGTCTGGCTGAGTTGGTAGCACTCTCACCTCTGAATCGGAAGATGGTGGTTTCAAACCGCATGTTGGGGCTTGAACTCAAATTGTCTAGACTAATACAATGCAGCACTGAACCAGGGTTCCATCTGCCTGTTCAGGTAATCATTAAAGATGATGCAGTGCACTCGAAAAGCGAAGGGAATTTCTCCCAGTGTCTTCCCCCATTGATCGCTGTTTGGGGGACACTGCTGTGTGCAATGCAACATCCTCCCTACGTGAAGGGCACGATACAAATGTAATTTTGTTGTTTTGCAATTGGCTGCCGCATTCAGCAACAAATACAGTCAGTCACTTCACTGAATAGTAAAATCCTGTGAAGCGCTTTGAGACATTCTCCTACCATGAAAGGTATTGTATTAAATCCATATTAGTTTTTGCAACATAAGTGGCAATTAAGTATGGGGCAAGTACAAAAAGATTCTGGGGAGAGTTACTTGAGAAATTTGGAGAGTGTGAAAGAGGGAATTTGAAAGAAATTGAATTGTAAAGTTGCATTCAAGATTGGAGTGAATCAACATTGCATTTTGTGGATTAAATAGTATTACACTCACCACATTTCCCACAACTATGCACAGTCATTAACTTTAGAATATTCAATTAGATTAGTCAAACACAATCTGCCCTTCATAAATAATAATAATACTCACATTTCATATAATGCTTTACCAAGATGTGTCAAAGCACTTCACAAAATATATTAGAAAGTGAATTGACTGATATTTTGTGGGCAAAATGCAGCAGCCAATTGCGCACAGCTGTGTCCAACAAACAGTCATGGATTTTTTTTAAGGAATGATTATTCCCAGAAAAGCGATCTGCCATTTGACTGACAACCAGATTCCTACTACTGTTAGGTAAACAGAGGCCTATGACGTAAGAAATTTTGCTCTGTTGGGAATCGAACCCAGGTCTCTTGCTTTCGAGGCCACTGAGCTATAGGCCTTAATAGTCGCAACCATCAAGCTATCGACCCATCTCCAACCTCCCGTTTTTATCCAAGGTCCTTGAAAGAGTGGTTGCCTCCCAGCTCCGCTCTTTCCTTTCAACTCACTCACTCCTTGAACCCCTCCAATCAGGTTTCCGCCCAATTCACAGCACAGAAAAAACAACAACAAAACTTACATTTATATAGCGCCTTTCACGTCGAGAGGACGTCCCAAGGCGCTGTACAGTTAGGTAGGACAAGAGCAGGGTGGGAAGGATCAGGGCAGGATGAAGAATAGTAGGAAAAGTAACTGTATTAGTGGGCGAAACGTGGCAGCCAAATTGCGCACAGCAGTGTCCCACAATCAGTCATGTAAGTGGGACTAGGGGCAAAAGGGGGTAAAGAAGCAAAAGGTGAGGGGTCGAGGCAGGGGGAAGAAAAGCAGGAAAGTCGACTGTATACTTGTGGGCGAAACGCGGCAGCCAAATTGCGCACAGCAGTGTCCCCACAAACAATCGCGAAAATGGGGCCAGGGGAGAAAGGGGGAAAAGAGGGTAAGGGGGGAGAGGGAAGGAAAGGTGGGATGGGATAGGGTTAGGGAGGAAGAGGGGGAAGAAACTGCTCTGGTTCAGGTTACAAATGACATCCTAACCGCCTGTGACCAGGGCTCCCTTTGCCTCCTCGTCCTCCTTGACCTGTCTGCTGCGTTCGACACAGTCGATCACACCATCCTCCTCCAACGTCTTTCCTCCCACCTCAACCTTCAAGGCATAGTCCTTGACTGGTTCCATTCCTACCTGACCCACCGTTTACACTTTGTATCTTCCAATGGTTTTTCCTCAAACCCCCGCACAGTTTCTCACGGCATCCCTCAGGGCTCTGTCCTCGGCCCCCTCCTTTTCACCATTTATACGCTCCCTCTGGGCAATGTCATCCGCAAACATGGGGTAAATTTCCACATGTATACGGACGACACCCAGTTGTACCTTTCTGCCTCATCACTCAACCCCCAGACCATCGATGTTCTGACAGCACGTCTGTCCAACATCGAGTCCTGGACGAGGGAAAACTTCCTCCAATTGAACGTGAGTAAGACCGAGGCCCTCCTGATCGGCTCAAGCCAGCGCCTCCGCACATCGGGCACTGCCAGCCTCAACATCCAAGGCTGTACTCTCCACCTCACAAAGCCAGTCAGGAACCTCGGCATCACGTTCGACCATAAACTCTCCTTCCTCCCCCACATCCGTGCCTTGACCGGCACCGCTTACTTCCACCTGCGCAACATTGCCAGGCTCCGCAATTATCTTACTCCCCACGCTGCCGAAGCACTCGTGCACGCATACATCACCTCGAGGCTGGACTACGGAAACTCTCTCTTCGTCGGCCTCACCAGCTCCTCCATTCACAGGCTGCAGGTCATCCAAAACTCTGCAGCCCATGTATTATCCCGCACCCGCCTCCGCGACCATATAACCCCCACCCTCGCCCGTCTTCACTGGCTCCCCATCCTCCAATTGATCGAGTTCAAGATCCTCGTCCTCACCTTCAAGGCCTTACATGGCCTTGCCCCGCCCTATTTAACCAATTTACTCTCCCCCTACAAGCCCACCCGGACCCTCCGTTCAGCAGGACTTGGCCTGCTCCAAGCCCCCCGCCCGAACCGTCCCACCATCGGAGGCCGGGCCTTCAGTTTTTCTGCTCCGACCCTATGGAATTCCATCCCCCAATCCCTCCGTCTCGTTTCTTCCCTTTCCTCTTTCAAGGCCGGTTTGAAGTCTTTCCTCTTCAACCGTGCCTTTTGTTCCCCACCGAATTTTTTCGATCTCCCCTACGTGTTTCACCCCTTCCCGAACACTCCCCTCCCAGCTCGGGTCACATGCCTCCTGTGCAGCGCCTTGGGATGTCCTCCCAATGTGAAAGGCGCTTTATAAGTGTAATTTGTTGTTGTTGTTGTTTTGACTGCACCATATCAATTTATTGTTTTCCAATTGTTTAACAATATTTTCCCTCATAAATTCCGACAATTTCCCCACCATCAATGAGAGGTTAATTGGTTTATAGTTTCGCCTTGTTCTGCTTTTTTTTAAAAAAAACAATATGCAACATTTACATTTCCTCAAATCTGTTGGAAAACTTTTGTGTTTTTAAAAGCTCCTGAAATGTTTCATTTAGTCGTGAAATATTTGGTCTTTAATCCCTTTCGGTACGATGGGATGAAACCTATCTAAATTCCATCAATCTTTTGCCTACCACTTGCTTATTGGTAGCTGTACCTAATCTCCACCTCACTCAGCACCTTTCTATCACTGTTTACTGTAAATGTAAATGCAAATTCTCACTATTTGCTTGCTATCCACAAAACATTTGCCATTTTTTCCTTGAATGGTGTTATATTCTCAAGTATCCTCTTTATTTTGTCTGTCCTGCTTACCTAATTCCAGAAAGTATTTGGCACAGGTTGGCAAGAGCCAAGGCTGAAAGACCCCAGGGGGTGAAAAACCTTGGTTCGATTCCCGGGCAGGGCCAAGCCTTGGGCAAGTTTCCTTATTCCACATGCCTCTATTTACCTGGCAGTAAGTAGGAAGCCAGTTGTTACTTGGTTGGCGGATCGCTTTTCCAGGGTTAATAATCCTTTGTTTAAAAAAATAGTAGTTTGGTCACTCAATCCACGACTGTTTGTGGGACACTGCTGTGCACAACTGGCTGCCACATTTCGCCCACAAACATAGTCAATTCACTTTACAGTATATTTTGCGAAGCGCTTTGAGACGTCTAGAAGACATGAAAAGTGCTACATCAAATGCAAGGATTATTATCATTATTATTAAAGCATTATTTCCTTTCTCTTTCCTGTTACTATTTCTTTACTCTCATTTCTGCACTATGTTATTTCATTTACACAATAGTTACTACACTTTACTACAGTAAATTTTGTGAAGCTCTGAGATGCCCTGCTGATGTGAAAGGCCATATTTTAAATGCATAGATTAATCTTGTTATTCAATTTTCTTCTATATCCTGTGTCTTGAATATTCAAATTACTCATAAGCTTTATTTTCATTCACTTCTTTCTACCACGGAGTTGTGTTGTGTTTTTGCTGTTACACTTCAGTTTGTGTAAAAGGGTGCACAAAAGGAAAATAAAACAGGCAGATATCTTGTGGATTTGATTCTGGTGGTTGCCTTAATGACAGGTAAAATTTAATTTAATTTAAAATTTTACAGCTATTACAGTGTATTGCTGTCTTCTGGAGCATATATTTAAGGTGTGTCTCAATATCTAGTAACAATGGAGGCATTGATATGAGAATGTTGAACATCTCCTCACTGAGTTACTTATATGCCTGGTAAAAGCTGGTCTCTCATTGAGCCCCAAAACTATGCCACTGTGTCACTAACCATAGAGACGCCATGTAGCGCACATCAACCAAGAGATAATCAAACAGATGTGGAACAGTTGTTGCCTTTACGATAAAATAATCAAATTTCTTGTTGAAGCCACGAAACAACGAAACAGATGCAAGACAGTTGATGCCTTAACAATATTTCTTCTGGGAGCTGTGTATTACCCACATATAGGACTTCTCTCCTGTAATCTTAGACAAGGCAGATGTTGATCAGAAGGAACCACTTCCAAATCAGTTATGTCATTGTGTTTATTAGGTGCATGAATGGTTATATAAGTGTAATCAACTATACCCTGTACTTTGGGCAACCCGGGAATCTGATAAGTCTGGCTGCATCTACAGCAGCTGTTAGCAATTGCTGAAATATACACACTTTCTCTGATGACCTTCAAACCTCTGGTGCATGGATACAAAATTATGTATGGAAATGTATGGAAATGGGAGTATCAAGATTTCCCTCCTTGAGGGAAGAGATAAGTGGAGTCTCCTTGGGGCTGAACTGGCTCCAAGGTGACATGCTCGGAGTCAATCCTCTGTGGCAGACTCCACTGACTGGTTTCTGAGCTACGTGGGCTCACGGTACTACAGAGGACTGCCTGGTGACACACCAACCGAATTGGAGCAGGGTTTAAAGGGGCAAACTAGGTACTGAATAGAAAATTATTTCTGCTCACCTCCTGCTAATCATGCAAGCTAAAACTGTAACCTAGGGTGTTCCTAATTGGACAGGGAAGTTTGCAAGATAGTGCATTCAATAGTCAGTTATGCAGTATGAGCTGGTTAAATTCAAGCAATATTCCAGTGTACATTCAATATCCCAGGATTCACAAGCCATCATGCCTCTCATTAGCCTTCCTCTAATACTCTCTAGAGTTATGATGCCAGACTCAGATAAATTTCTATGTGTAGTTGGTATACATATATGGAACTCTCATATGTCTGATTTGGATAGTCTTTAGCACGTTGAGAGGTATCCACATATAAAATTCCAAACCCAGTTGATCCCAAAACATTTGCTGCCAATAAAATAACATCACCTCAATGTACAGGTAGACCCCGCTTACCGAACGCCTGGTTCACGAAACTTCACTATAACGAGGGTTTCTATTTGTACCACTTCTCCGCTTAACAAAGGCTGCTTGCGCTATAACGAATGTTTACACACACTTTAAATCTTGCGGGCTTCTCGTGCACAGCTTCTCATGTGCAGCTTCTCTCTGGTTGCCCCAGCAACGCACACTCAGTCTTTAGCGTGCCTCAGTTAAGCAGTGCAGTGCAGCCCCTCCCATATGGGAGGATGCTTTGTAGCTTCAATAATAGTAAGTCAAGATAATGGGGGGGGGGGGGGGGGGGGGGATAGAGAGATAGAGAGGAGGTGGGATAGAGAGATAGGGAGGGATAGAGAGGGAGGGAAGGGGGATAGAGGGGAAGGGAGATAGAGGGGAGGGGGGATAGAGAGGAGGGAGGGATAGAGAGATAGAGAGAAGGGGGGGATAGAGAGATGGTGGGGATAGAGAGATAAAGAGGGGAGGATAGAGAGATAGAGAGGAGGGCAGGATAGAGAGGGAGGGGAGGGGGGCACTAGAGAGGGAGGGGAAGGATGCATAGAGAGATAGAGATGGAGTGGGGGATAGAGAGATAGAGTGGGGGGTAGAGAGAAAGAGGGGAGGGGGGAGTAGAGAGGAAGAGGGGAGGGGGTGTAGAGAGAAAGTGAGGAGGGGGAGGAAGAAAGAAGAGCGTCCTGAATCAGTAAATGCCTGGGCTCAGGTTGCGATATTTCAGTGTAGTGACTGTGAAGACCTGGCCTGGAGCAGGTAGGATTGGCGTTTTTATTGCTGCAATTTTTGTCACATTCCGGATTCAGGAACTCCAGACTTTTAGCTGCTCAACCTGTGCACCGAAAATATTAGCGCTAGGAACCGCTAGAAACTAAACTGATTTTAGCGGGGAGGCTCGGGTCGGGCAGTGTTTTGGCAACTGCCAAATACAGTAATTCAGTTAAACTCTTGTTTAACGAAATTTTCACTTAACGAAGGGTTTTAAAGTCCCCAACCCCTTGGTTAAGCGGGGTCTACCTGTACTGTGATGCACAGCATTCTAAGAGATCACAGTAGTTCTGACCCATTTTCATCATTTCACACTAGACAGCGATAACATTAATTTTTCACAGAAATGATCAAAATGCCTATTCTACCAATAAATTTGACCCCTTACCAGATATTTTGTGCACGTATCAAATCCAGGAGATGATACATCTTTCAATTAGAATAATTTTGAATAGCGAAAACAGTATTTGAAATTGTTTAAAGAGTAGTTTTTTTAAAAAAAGAGATGTTGAAGTGTAAATTGTCTGAGAGCTACTTAAAATTCCTGGCTAGCAGCTTATGCATTGTGCGCCTGACAGTTTATGCTTGAAATCACCACAAGTGGAGTTCCTGTAGCTCAGTGGTTAGAGTACTCGCCTTACAAGCGTGAGACTTGTGTTCGAATCCAGGCAGATCAGGGCGAAACCTTGGGCAAGTTTCCTTACACCATATACCTAATAATAATCCGTCCAAAAAACACAATAATAAAAATTAGTCATTTTCAATCCACGACTGTTTGTGCGACACTGCTGTGCACAATTGGCTGCTGCATTTCGCCCACAAATATACAGTCAATTAACTTTACAGTATATTCTGTGAAGTGCTTTGAGATGTCGATAAGATTTGAAAAGCGCCATATCAAATGCAAGGATTATTATTTATTATTATTATAAGTTCACGCAAGGTTAAAGTCATTTTTACAACAGAGAAGTTGGCACATATTCATATTACAATTACAACAACTTAGATTTATATAGCGCCCTCCACGCTGGACAGAGTCTCAGAGGGCAACTACCATTCAATCTAGGAATCAATATGAACCACAATCACTTGTCCCACTACAGAGAATGCTCAGAAAGAAAGAGAAACTCAATGGCTCTCAGGGCTAGTACACACTAAACTCCCCTTTGGAATCCACCTAGTATAACTTTCACACAATCCATAGAATTTCAACCTCTGGTCCCAAACTACAAAGATACTGCACAGGGTTACAATTGCTGCTCTTGTTTCTTAAATTCAGATTGATGATGTGGATTATCAAATACTGTATTTACCAAGAAACTGATTTGCAAAAAACTCTCCTTTGCAGTCACAGGCTTTGTGAAAATGTGAAGAGGGCAATACCTAAACTGGCTCTGCAGTCATTACAGCTGCTTTCTCCCACGAGTGAAATGGACATTGTAAAATGCAAGTCAGCAGTGACATTTGTTGTTGTAACAGACTTGAATGCTTCAGTGCTAATACCATTTACAGTCAGAGAGACTGGTACAAGCTGGTACAATATTGTTTGCTTTAATTCTTACACTGTCTCTTCCAAGGAATATTTCTGTACATAAGAATATTTCTGAAATTAAGTTCCCCCTGTCAGTCACTGGTTTCAGAACTTGGCTCATGATGGAGCCACTCTTGAGGGCCTGTCAAACCCAAGACCAACATCAACATTTGGAATTTTTTATCAGTTTAATCAAAATTATTGTTCTATTGGTATTAATCTATTGTAGTGTGCTCGCAGGGTACATCTAAGTTACATTATTTGAATCTATCCCTGTTTATTTCTAATCCAATTGGCTATCATCTACAACACTGAAATAACACTTATCTATTACAGAAAGGGATGGAACAATTGAAAGCCAAAGGTAAAGAACATTAATTATCAAACTCACATCATTAGACCTGGTGAAGGCTTTAGTGATGAGGAAGATTGTTTGACACAATGTGCAGTTCCAATCCATAGGGAAATTGCTCTAGTTAGGAAATCAGTGTGCATATTATATCAGTTTAAAAAATCATAACAAGATTTTGCTAAATATAACAATTGATAACACACACACACACACATACAACAACAACAATTTTGATTTATATAGCGCCCTCCACGCCGGACGGCGTCTCAGAGCGCTTCACAGCAGCGGATTCCGGAACCGAGCCAGGGGCAGGGGTAGAAAGGTGACCAAAGGCGCGGTCGAAGAGAAAGGTCTTTAGCTGTGACCTGAAAGTGGGAAGAGAGGGGGCGAGGTGAAGCGAGTGAGGAAGGGAGTTCCAGAGCCTCGGGGAGTAGTGCCTGAAGGCACAGCCGCCGAGGGTGGAGTGGAGAATTCGGGGGACATGGAGGAGGACATGGAGGAGGCCAGACCCAGAGGAGCGAAGGCAGCAGGTGCTGGGTTGGGGAGAGAGGAGATCAGAGAGCTAGGGGGGGTGCAGAAGAGTGGAGGGACTTGAAAACAAGGGTGAGGATCTTGAAGTCGATCCTCTCAGGGACAGAGAACCAGTGAAGTCCGGCAAGGGCTGGGGTAATGGGGGAGAGAAGCTTGGTGCAGATGAGTATGCGGGCGGCAGAGATTTGAATTAGCTGGATTTTGTGGATTGTGGTGACAGGGAGACCGGCGAGGAGGGCTTTCCAATAGTCTAGCCGAGAGGTGACAAAGGCATGGACCAAGGTTTCAGCAACTTTTGGTATCCGACAGCAACTTATATTATCTCACTCCATTTCTTGAGGTTAGTTGTTATAACCATGCAAAAGGAGGAGAAATAATACTTGAATTGAATTGCAACAGTAAGAGGATGGTCAGGAAGTAGTTTTTTTTTTGAAAGAGGATTGACTGATAAAACCTTCTTCTTTGAGGTTTCTTCTAGGGAGGACACTAACATAAGTCATCCAAACATCCATCACCCACTGTCTCTGTTCGGGACAGAATGAGGTAGAGGTTCTAGATCATATCAAGCAGCCAGAAAAAAATACAACAAATCTTCCAGGACTCTTGAACTACATCCCAATGTATGCAGAGACAAGGAAGGAGATTTGATCTCTAGTATCTCACTGATAATAAAGCTGCTAAGAAAACAACCCCCTGGCTGGATTTGCAGTAGTTACTTCTTGACCATTTTTTCGCTTGTGAAGAGTGTTATTCTTTGCATACAACTGGAAATACCAAAATGTGTGTTTACAGAGACAGCATGAGTATATGCTGCTAGATGCTCAAAATTCTTTATTGGGTTGTTAGAAATCTATTTATTTGGAAACGGAATGAACAGATACTCAATCTTCTATGTCCTGATAGTTCACAACGTGATTACTGTGTTTTCCATAATAAATGAATAGAATAGTCTCGACAGCTCTTGTAAGACAACGATCAAAGCTGCTCCGAAACCATAAATGGCAGCTTACTGAACAACTCTGACCATTAAAACAGATTTATTGTATGCTTTTGTTTTAAGTAGGCTCTTCTTTTCCAAAATAAAAATGTAAATTTTACCCACACTCCTTTCAATGTTGGGAGTCCCGTAGTGTCTTGGTTAAAGCACTCGCCTCACATGCAAAATAACCTGATTTTCAGGTGGAGAAAACCCTAGGCAAGTTTCCTTGCTTCACATGTGCCTACCGGTAAGTAGGAATCTGGCTGTCAGACAATTAATAGATTGTTTTCTGGATTCAATAATCGCTTCAAAATAAATAATGAGGTCATTCAATCCACGACTGTTTGTTGGACTCTGCTGTCGGTTATTGGCTGCCACATTTCTCCACAAAAATATACAATTAATTAACTTTACACTAGTCTGTGAAGTGCTTGGAGATGTCTCAACAAGGTATTGAGGCTCAATAGCAAATGCAAGGATTATTATGTATTTTCAATATCGGCAATTTGTGGTTCCTATAATGGTTTGATTGTTAAAAACGTTTAGGGTAAATGGCCCCAAATAAACTACAGATGAATAGATTTCTCCAAGGCAAGATTCAGAGATCCAAAGGCCATGGACAGCTTTAAGGTGAAGGGCAGGATCTTGAATTGAATCCTCTGAATGATGGGGAGCCAGTGGAGTCAGGCCAGAATGGGAGTGATAGGGTCATGGAGCTTGGTGTGGGAAAGGACACAGGCTACAGAGTTCTGGATGGTCTGCAGTCTATAGAGGGAAGAGTTGGGAAGACCAACAAGCAGGGAGTTAGCATAGTCAAGCCTGGACATGATGAATGCGTAAAGGAGAGTTTCAGTGGCCTGAGGGGTGAGATAGTGGCAGAGTCAGGCAATGTTGCGGAGATGAGGGAAGGCAGAACAGGTCATGGCATGGGTGTGGGGGAGAAGACAGTTGAGGATCGAACAAGACACCTTGGTTTCTGACTTGGTGAGGTGGAGTGTGCATCCATGGAGGTTGAGGCTGCGGAAGAGCTGGTGTGAGCCAATCAGGAGGGCCTCAGTCATGTTGACCTTCCACTGTATAGGACAATGGGAGAGTTAAGAGTCGAACTAGACAAGGGCAGGTCTGTGAAGATTGAGCTGAGAGAATAGGCTGTGTAGGAGGATGGAGTGGTCAACAGTGTTAAAGGCTCTATGTGCAAGTTTTATTCAAAGATCTAATATTGAGTTAATCAACTTTCATTGCATTAAAAATAAACATTTTAATATAGTTTGCAAAAGAATTACTATTTTATAGAATCAGTGCTTCTCAAATAACTTAATGTGCCACACTAATTTTGTCGTGTAATCAGTAAGAGAGAACAAAGTGAGCCGAAACATTGGATACAGAAACATCCAAAGCAAAGGAAAAATGATTAATTTCTAACTTTCAAATGCCAATCTAATACTACTATTAATAATCCATTTGATATAGCACTTTTCACGTCTTCTAGACATCTCAAATTGCTTCACAGAATATACTGTAAAGTGAATTGACTGTATATAGTAGAAGCCTGTTTATCCGGCACTCGTGGGACCTGGCCAATGCCAGTTAAAGCGCCTGCTGGATATTCGGGCGGCCCGTGGCCGAAAACCCACCACAAAAAAATAAAAGTTCTTTTAACACGCACCATACACACCAGACTGAGTAATAACAGATAATGACAGAATATTATATTGGAACTTATTGTTAAAACTACTCTCTTGCGCTTCTCACCTTTTTGAGGTTTACAGTCCAGCGATTCTTTTTTGAAATGGTGCCAAGCAGGTGAAAAAAATGGCAGCGTGATTTTAACGTCACGTGACTTTACTAGCTGCAAGTCGAAACCCTAGACTCTACTAGCAGCAAACTGAAATACTGCACCTGCGAAACAATGTGGGTTATCAGCTAGCATTATCAGCTTATCGCTAGTATGACTTTAAAGTCATACAAACTACGTTTATTTCACCCGCTTGGCGTGCTCCATTTTAAAAAGAATCGCTGGACTATAAACCTCAACTGCAGCATCATGGCTTCAAGCGCAGCATCTACCAGAAAAGGTAAAAAGCGCAAGAGAGTAGTTTTAACAATAAGTACCAATACAATATTCTGTTATTATGTTATTATTTATGCATTTACAAATGCTCCACTGCTTTTGTTCTGGATAAGTTCCGGTTTATTGAATGGAGACTTTTTTTTTGGTGTGCCAGTTATACAGAAATACGGGTGCATCGAGTCACAGATAAACAGGCTTCTACTGTATTTGTGGGCGAATGCGGCAGTACCTGAATAATCCCCCATTTAAATATACATTTTAAATAAACAGATATTATATAATGATGACTTGTCCAATAATGTAACAAATGGGGATATACTGTAATTTAAGCAAGAGTAAAAAAAACATTGGTTTAGTTTATCTCTCTCCTCCCCATTGTAAATCCCTCTCTCGCCAGTCTTAATTAAAATTATTACAATTTCTGCAGCATGCATTCCACATTATAAATTGATTGAAGTGGGATTATCGAATTCCATTCTGTTTGGCAAGTCAAGCAAATGTGTCCCTGAGCATTTAGAAATAAATGTAATGCAATTTTAAATTATAAATGTGTCATTATAAGTATAAAATTAAATTACTTTTAAAAATGGTATTACATTTATTTAGAGTCAGAGAAGAAAGGTTTGTTAAGCTTACCAAACAAGTAGAACAGTGTTTAGCCTACAGATTGACAAATTTATTCCATTGAGCACATAAGCAGAATAACCTATTACGGTAAATAGCTGGCTTCTTATTACTAAAAAGAAATAATACTTGCATTTAATTTACCTTCATTTATGTTTGAAATGATTTCAAACCATGATTTACTATTTTGTAACAGTATAAATAATCTTTGTATTTGATCCATCTTTCACGTCAGGAAAATATCTCAAAGCGATTAATAAGATTTGCTGTAAAGTGTAGCGACTGTGTATTTTGTAGGCAAATTTCGGCAGCCAATTTGTGCGCAATAGTGTCCCATAAACAGCCATGGGTAAATGGCCACTTTTATTTGAGGACTGTTGGCTAGGATAATCAGGAGAAACTCCCTTCTCTTTTAGAATTGTGCCAAGACACCTGAACAGTCAGACAGTTTAATGTCTCATCAGAAGGACGGCAACTCCAACATCACAGTGCTTTGCTCAGCACCACATTGGAGTATCAGCCAAGATGTGAGTTTAAAGTAACAGACCTGTAGCATGAATCTATAACCTTGTGACTCACAGACAAGAGTGCTGCTAAGTGAGCTTGGCTGACACCCTGTGTCAAAGCAAAATGCAAATGTAGCAGCAAGCCATCAATATCCCACACTCAGCAAAATGTTTGGAACAATCGCAACATACGAGTCACAACATTTGATAGATTTCGAATTTTTAAAACACTGACACATTTTGACACTATTAAAAAAAACAAGTTCTTTCTTATGATAAATGACAAAATGTAACATTCCCACATTTGAATGCACAAAGAATATTAGCCAATATGTCTAAGAACGCTGATTTCCAGGAAAAAAATGTTTGCCATCTGCAACACGAACGCTCTTGTACTATTTAGTATGTGCAACCAATGGGTAAACAAAACAGGCAACATATATCATAATTAGGTGAGATCAATTCAAGCAAATTACCTCTTCTGTGAGGGAGATATAATGATGTTATTCTGCAGGGACCACCACTTTTAGGCTGGTTGCCTTACAAAATAAACAGTTATTTTCTAAACCCTGATGAGATTGCCGAAGAAACCTGCTATTGATTCTCGATAGGGTGCCATTTAGCTGTACAATGTCACAAATTTACTAAAATAGAGCAATAAAATAAAGGGATCACAGACTCATCAGGTGTTTTTAAATATATAATTACTATCCATTTATCACAGATAGAGAAGTTATGGCACTTGACAAGTATTCCAGTGGTTTACAATAACAAGTTGTTTTTTGTAAACCTGCCTATTGTACTCAGAGAGTAGTGAGATAATACAGTTATCAGCAGATTGGGTATGTGCAGCCTTAACTCCTCTATTCTTGCCCATGCCATTCTCACTGGCAAAGTTTGAGAGACTAAACCTCAACTTCTGGCTCATGTGTGGCTATATGATAGTTATTGGGATACAAGCTGTTTTTTTCTAATAAAACATAAAAATCTGGTATCATGCTTCTAGAACAATATTCACAGATAAACATACTGTATCTAGGTTCTAAATAGCGAATGGCTAGCTAAATGTACCTCAATCACTCACTGTGCCATCAGCCCATAGAAACAATTGTTTGGTAGCTGGAAAAAAAATTAACTTAATCCAAATTATATCATATCTTGAACATCCACTTGAGCAGGTAGACAGAATCATGGATTAACATCTCATCAGAAGGAAAGAATTTGCAGCACCTAAACAAATTTGTGCTTTGAGACATTCTCTCAATGTGAAACACACTATATCAATGCAATTTGTATTGCACATTGTGAACCACATATCCTATACTAGAAATATGCACAAAACTAAGTGAAATACTGTACTGTACATGCATTGCATAATGAGATGTACATCTCAGAACTTGAAATATTGTACGAATGGAAATGAACACATTATATGGTGATAAAACACACCCTGGGTAATGCATACATGACACAGTTAGATTAATTATCCTTTGTTTCATTTGGGAATAGTTGTCTTCTACCATTACTGTAAATATAGGAAAATGTATGAAGACAGGAAGAAGCAATTTGGCCCATTGAGCCTATTTCATCAATTTATTAGATATTGGCACATCTTTTAATCCCAATGCCATAGCCCTTAATATCTAAACAATACAGGATACAATATTTTCTCAAGTATTTTTTATAGTCTCTAAAACAATCCCTGGCAAGTCTCAGCAACATTGTAGGCACTTAACCCACAAAAGATACATTCAGTTCACTTTACGGTATATTCTATGAAGTACTTTGAGATGTCTCAATTACGTGATAAGGCTCTATACCGAATGCAAGGATTATTATTATTTCCAGTCCTAGGCTTAATTCACATTTATATAAAACTGTGGACCGTTTCTCAGGCCTGAAATATTTTCCATATTCTTCCATATTCCGTGAAATACACTAAAATGTTTTTCTTAAAAAGATAGTGCTTCAATCAAGTAAGAAGTGAGTCAAATTTGATGATAAATATAGGACAAACTCCAGGGCATGGTTGTTAATGTCATGTTTACACATTTGCAGCAATCATAATGGAAACAGCATACTGTAGCTATTTCCTTCTCTGAAATCATTTGAGTAGCTGAGTGGAACTCAAGCTATAAAGAACTAAGTGTATATTCAGAGCTCTGCTGAGCAACACCAAACACTGATTACATTAAAGAATAGCAATTTTTAAGCCAATAACTTTAAATGTAAAGGTTCTCTTGAAATTGGCTAGAGGATAAACTGCAGGCAATGTATATCTGTATAATTTCTAAAACCACATTCTGGTTTAAACTAAACATATACTGTAGTTTTATCATTCAGTAACAACAAAGTTATATTTCTATCTCACTTTTTATGTTGGGAAGATGTCCCAAAGCGCTGGAGAGTCAGTGTTTTGGACTCGAGCTGGGGTCAGGATCAGGGAGGGTGGAGAGAAGGGAGTAGAAGGGGGTGACCAATGGCACCATCTAAGAGCATAGTCTTGAGGCAAGACTTGAAGGAGGCTATGGAGGGATTGAGGCAGAGGGACTGCAAGATGATATTCCAACGGTTGGGGGCAGAGTGGCTGAAGGCTCGCCCGCCAATGGTGGAGTGCGGACATGGAGTAGGCCAGAGCTCGCTGAGCAGAAGGAGTGGACACTTTTTCAACACTAAAGCAGGCATCAAATCAACACCGTTTGTTATTATTGTAAAATGACTTCAAGATATTGTTAAGAAATCGCTTTAAAATCAAGAAACTGAGTAAATTTTGCCCAATTGAAATCCCTGTATTTTTGTAAATAAAGTTAGCACCTATAGGTAGTTCCAATAAGCTGTGCAGGTAAAATAACACGCATGTCAGGCAACATCCAGGAAAATGAGTTAACATTTGAGGTCAAATGTTCTGATGAAAGAACCTGAAATGTTTACTAATTTTTCTCGCTCCGTAGACTCACTTTTCCTCTCTCCATAGATGCTGCCTGGGTGTTCCTAGCGATTTATGTTTTTGTTTCAGATTTCCAGCATCTGCAGTATTTTTTGTTTTTGCAGTATTTTACTTTTTTAATTTCAGGTAAAATAACAGTTAGCTCTGAAAACAAGGCATAAAAATAATAACATTAATCACATCAAATTGTACATATATCCCAGCTGCAGTACCTACTCCTTTTATAAATTTACTTTAATACTATTCTTTTTCCATCAGCCAAGTGTCTGATACATATGGAAATTAATCACAACAGTTAAGAGTCTCTAAACCAGTGAGTTCTATATATGTATGCCATATACAGTAAAAGCCCGTTTATCCGTGACCTGATCAACCATAACTTCCGTATAACTGGCACCTCAAAAAAAAGGTCGGCGTTCGATTAATCGGGTCTTGTCCAGCCCAATCACATTTTTTTCTCTTGTATAGTATCAGTATTTTGGTATGCTGCTACTAGTGCCTGAAGGTGGTGCTGCTGTTTTTTTTCCCTCACAACGTACAATACGATTTCTTTGAATGCTGCGGTAGGGTGGGAGAAAGAGAGGGAAAGAGGGAGCAGGAGAGTGAGGTGGGGGAGGGGAGAAAGGGGGGGGGGGGGGGGGGAGTTGATTAATTTAGATGGAAAATGAGAGGAGTGGAGGGTGGGGGGTTGGGTTTGGAACCATTGACTCTGTGTGTGTGTGTGTGTGTGTGTGTGAAAGAGAGAGAGGGAAGGAGGGAGGGAGAGAAAGAAAAAAAACCTTTGATTGGGTGCTGTGTTTATAGATTGTAATCAATATTTATTGGTTTATTGGTAAGTATCCATACAATATTCTGTTATTATTTAGTCTATTATTAATATGGTATTTTTAAAATTATTAAAATATATATATTTTTTTTTTTTTAATTGTGTTTTCGGCCGAATATCCAGCACGCGCTTTAACCGGCATTGGCCAGGTCCCAAGGGTGCCAGATAAATGGGCTTTTATTGTACACATGTCAGGCAGGCACAGTTGATAACACTCTTGACTCTGAATCTAAGAATAGTAATAATCTTTGCATCTGATATAGCGTTTTTTCATGTCTTCTAAATGTCTCAATGCGCTTCACAGAATACACTGTAAAGTGAATTGACTGTATATTTGTGGGTGAAACGCAGCAGCCAATTGTGCACAGCAGTGGCCCAGTGTCATGTAGCAGTGTCCGACAAACAGCAGGTTGTGGTTCCAAGCCCAAGTGGGGACTTCAACATTTAATCTAAGTCGATATTCCAATACAATGCTGGAGGTATGTTGTATTGTGGAAGATTAAAGCAAGTTCCTGTCTGCCTGTTCAGGTGGACAATAAAGATCCCATTTCACAGTAAAATCTTGTGAAGCACTCTGTGACTTCGTCCTGACGTGAAAAGGCACTACACTAAATGCAATGAATATTATATTAAAACATGAAAACTTCCACTCTGGGATGTTTCTCTGCATGAGGGGGCGCTACATAAAAGCAATGTTGTTGTTGTCGTTTTACGCACAGGAAATTTCCGTGCATTTGGAATGGAATGTGTATTCTCCCTCACTCTGGGGTGTACTAGGCACAGGGTGACAATAGCAGGAGCTTTGGGACCTCAGAGCGTGTGTTGGGATATTGCGGGAGAATAAACAGCTAAAAGGGCATATTGTGCCGGTAAGATTGGGATACTTTCAATTATTTATCCAGCTAGGATGACCACACCAGGAACTGAGTGGGAAGAATTCCTGTTCCCTGTGACCAAGTCTTCATCTGGGCCAATGGAAAAGTGCGGGCGCAATTTTTCCATGGAATTCGCTACAGACAACCTCATCGGCTACAAACCTGTACAAACACAATGAACTCGGACCCCAGGCCTCTGAGACAGAGAGAGAGAGACTGAGAAAGAGACAGACAGACATCCTACCGCTTAAGTTCCTCCCATACGGCAGCTCTTTCTCTTCGATTACGTGGCGCTGAAGTAAGTGTGTGTGTGTATATAGCTTGTGTCGCGGAGGCTGCTGGGAGACAAGAAGCGCGAGAGATTTAAACTTTCGTTTATAGCGAGCGCAGCCTTCACTAAGCACATAGAGGGGTACAAATAGAAACCCTCGTTATAGTGAAGTTTCGTTAACAGGGCGTTCGGTAAGCGGGGGGCTACCTGTACATGTCTCTTTCTGTGTGAGTACATGTGTCTCTCTCTGTGAGTACATGTTTCTCTCTGTGTGAGTAAATGTCTCTCTCTCTGTAAGTACATGTGTCTCTCTGTGTGAGTACATGTCTCTCTGTGTGAGTACATGTCTCTCTGTGTGAGTACATGTCTCTCTGTGTGAGTACATGTCTCTCTGTGTGAGTACATGTCTCTCTGTGTGAGTACATGTCTCTCTGTGTGAGTACATGTCTCTCTGTGTGAGTACATGTCTCTCTGTGTGAGTACATGTCTCTCTGTGTGAGTACATGTCTCTCTCTCCTCTGTGAGTACATGTCTCTCTCTCTCTGTGAGTACATGTCTCTCTCTCTCTGTGAGTACATGTCTCTCTCTCTCTGTGAGTACATGTCTCTCTGTGTGAGTACATGTCTCTCTCTCTCTGTGAGTACATGTCTCTCTCTCTCTGTGAGTACATGTCTCTCTCTCTGTGTGAGTACATGTCTCTCTCTCTGTGTGAGTACATGTCTCTCTGTGTGAGTACATGTCTCTCTGTGTGAGTACATGTCTCTCTGTGTGAGTACATGTCTCTCTGTGTGAGTACATGTCTCTCTCTCTCTGTGAGTACATGTCTCTCTCTCTCTGTGAGTACATGTCTCTCTCTCTGTGTGAGTACATGCCTCTCTCTGTGTGAGTACATGTGTCTCTCTCTCTGTGACTACATGTCTCTCTCTGCGTCAGTGCGGTGATGGTCCCTGAGAGGCAAGAGGTGGTGAACTCGTGGATCCCACAGTTAGAAACACTGGCTTTCCAATGTAGTGTGGATAGAAACAGGCCATTCTGCCCTCCAGGCCGGCGCCAGGCACCCGCACTCCCCACCCCCCCACCCAAACCCAGTTTTCCGCCAAACCTGCTAAATTTCCTCTCAGTGTTTGGCAAATATTTCCGCAATTTTCTATTGGCCCCTAGTCATTGGCTGCGCCTTGCCCTCACCGTAGACTCGCTTGTATTTTAAAACTAAATACATTGGTTTTTTTCCCCTTTCTGATCTCCGAGTATGTAAAACATCATGTATACAGTAAACACCATATGAAAAAAAAGTAGTAAACATATAAGACAGAGAGAGAGCATAAGCAGCATGTGTTGTTTCTGTGACAAAGCTATCTACTGAAGCAAATATTCAGTGATATCACAAAACATCCTCTTAAAAAGATTTACAAAGAATGTATAATTCTTATTACAATGCTGGTACTTCTGAGTGGCATGTGCTGAACCAATTGAGTTTACATATTAAACACTTAAGGGAGGCTAAGTACACTATCTCTGTGTGATTCGTCAAACATATAGCAGTCACTAGAATGCAAAAATACAATTATTAAATAGCAGCAATTACTTAAAGTCCAGTATTTGGAAATGTTTGGCTGAGAAAAGGCACTACAAAAATACAACTTCGTTCCCTCCTCTAAGTGCCATTATAAATATCTTCAAAATCTCCCAATAAATGTTACTTTAAACTGTTTTACTGTTGGCTCTATTTCTAAAGCAAAGCAAACCTACCCAGAGGGGAAACGATATTAAGACACTGGTACGTTTATGCAATAATAAAAACAGAAAACAAGCTGGATCTGCTGGGTGGGTTTTTTTGCCATAAGATTGAATCATCACCACCCACCAGCCCTTCCCTTCCCCTCCCTGCTGCTGACTGAGATACAACCGAGGTGTGAGGCGAGGAGAGCAAATGCTTGCATTTGAACTGGTGCCTGATATGA